>JAEQBA010003406.1:55411-73528 GCA_019434445.1 Phalangium opilio | reverse complement strand
TACATTTCCAGCTTTATCTCAAGCCCAAACGTAGGTCTGGAGTTAATCCGCGCCTCTAAATTACAACCAGCATCTCATTGGTTCTTGAAAACTCACGTCAGGGCGACGCGAGTGTCGAAAATTACGTAAATTACGACTTATGAGAGGTGAAATAGTCTGGCCTCCTTTACGTCCCCCTCTGTATTTTGAAAGGGGACTGGGACTATGATGGACGAATACTTTGGCATCTTAAATATTCTCCCTAATAAACTAATATTGCTTATTGGTAATGTATTGTTGGTAAAAAATCATGCTCTAATATTTCTAGCCACATCATAGTATACGATAGGCTCTTAGTTTCACCCGAGCCGTAGTAGTAGTTGTAGTAGTTGTGGCCAGGTTGTCGCTTTTGTTATCGTTAGATTTTAGCTTAAAAGGAACTCTATAGTACCTGAACCCACCAGTAGGGGTGATTGTGTACCATTGGTTCGAATCTCATTGGATCAAATGTCTTGTTCGACCGAATCCCGTTGGACCGAATACCACAATTTGGGCGGATTTCCAATCATCAATTTTCCTTTAATTTCTGGAGTTTTTTTTTCAAAATGTTGTTTTTTTAAGTTAGTATTTATTCGTATGATCAAAAACGGATTTATGTACTAAGAACGTGGGATCATAGCTTTAGCCTCTGGGACCATCCTCGCATACTTTATTGTGAAACTTCGTCTGCTTATACTTTGACTCCACCCACAAATTCTGTAGCGACTTCTAGAGATCGAAAATGTCACTCTTATCTCTATTTTCGTGGTTAAATATTTTTTTTTCCGAAATTGCGCGTGGTAAAATAGCATAGTGGACAACAATGCTATATAACTCCCGAATTAGTGGAATTAATAGAAGTAACTGAGCTCGGTTAGAGATTATATATTGATTAAAAATTTTCAGATCGCACCCGGGTCGGTCAAGCAGAAGTATGACACTCCACCACTGTACCTGGGGACATTATAGGAAGTTTGAGTTTTCATTCTTTAGTTTATCTACTAAGTGTCGGAGATGGGAGAGTTCCTCTCCTTCTGTGGAGTCGGTTACTTTTGAATTTTTATCTGTGGGGTCGGACACTTCTGATTTTGTTTAGGGTCTTCGAATTTTTTTCTTTTTTTTTATGTGCTAAATAAATAAATAACGATGTTGACACTATTATGGCCCAGCTCTTGGGTCAACTTGTTGTCTAATAGTCTATACCTCTCCGTCACGTCATCTTCACTCGCAGAGGTACAAAACCGTCCTAATACATTGACTATAGCCAGTATTAAACGCCAAATAGCTAAGGTAGTTAAAAACATTTTTTGCAATTTTCCGTAAACTATGAATGCGGTCCAGAAATTGCAAACACGTTTGCTTCGATTTGCAAACTGCGAACGCGGTCCCCTTGGTTATAAGAATGCACACAGACACACCCACACGTCCAACAAAGTGAACGGAACTTTCAACCAATAAATTTTTCAATTGGTTTGCGTTCCTGCAGCCTTCGATGTTCCTTCGTCACTGGCGATTCGCTTCAGCATTGGAGTTTATCTCTTGATAGTAGTGGTTTGCGTCAATTTGTTCAACGGAGTCTTGAAAGCCAATTTCTCGTCTCAGAAGAGAGAAAACCTTAACGGAATTCCGGATTTATTGAAAGTACCCGAAGTCAAAGTTTTCATTAATCCGGGTATAGGCGGCAATATCAAAGAATTGGTGAAGATTTTTAAATACTTTAGTCTCATCACGAAAGTCCATTAGTAAAATTTCAATCCCCTCAGACTGACAATGAACTGAAAACTCTCTGGGATCAGCGATCAGGAATCGACCCGACTATCGAAGCTGAAGACTTAATTTCAGGAAAGCAAATATGGTTTGGAGATATAATCTCTTTACAGATGTTCTCGCCATTAATGTCGGATGGGCCAAAGCTGAAACTATTGCATTTTCATCTTGGTTCGGCCAAGTACTTGCAAAATGCGCTAGTGTTCCCAACCAATAATAGAACAATGAATCCGAAAGCTCTGAAGTACATCAACCGAAGGTTCGTTAACTTTCTTAATGTAAGAACAGTCTGCGTTTACGTGTTTCTCATTTGTACATTGGCGATGATCTTTAACATGAAACATAGCTACTATTGTCTACTTCGATAATTCTGTACCTCTATTGGCGTTTACGTGCATTGATTTATAACGCTGGAAATTTGCTAAAATTAAGGACAGTGCAGACTGACACATTTTGCGCGTTCGCATCTACCCATCGCTTGTTTGCAAGATCACGCTACTGCCGATTCACATTGGGTTTTCGCTACTTTGGGTCCTCACCTCGC
This sequence comes from Phalangium opilio, assembly GCA_019434445.1. Classification (NCBI taxonomy): domain Eukaryota; kingdom Metazoa; phylum Arthropoda; class Arachnida; order Opiliones; family Phalangiidae; genus Phalangium; species Phalangium opilio. Next base: position 71,199 of record JAEQBA010003406.1, on the reverse strand, counting down.
GACTAGGCCAAGAACATCGCGCCATCGCGAAAAATGCACCAATCACAGGCGAGAGGAAGGGTGTCGATTAGTTTCGTCACTTTTCATAATGTCGAAACAGCGTGTAGCTGAGTGACTCAGTCGAGTCCAGTCGAGTCGTTGTTAATAAATATAGACTAGACCTACGTAGATAAAGCAATGGTTACTGAAATATCATTGGTTCTCAGAATAGGAAAAGCAAACTATTTGCAGGCATCTGAACAGTAGTGCAAATATTTTTCGTGATCTGTAGACGATGGCGCCAGCCTAATGTGGACAAAACTTTACATAATTACATTTTGGAATAAACCTTTCGTTCGCTTTTAAGTGCAATTTGGGGTCCATGGACCCTACACTTTAGTATCTATTAATCCAAAAAGGATTTTGTATCCCCGGAAACGTTATTCTCATTTCTAAATCGCATAGAGGGACTAATCACTGGCGCTGTAACCAATTTACGCTGTACGTGAACAGTGTAGCGCCTTTTAAGATAATTGCGCAAAATTTGACGCTCAAGGAAACAGTTAGCTTTTCTTTCCATTATGGAGTTTATCAAATTGAGAAACCTTCACCTTGCAGGTAGCATAAAGTCAACATAAATCATGCAGACAAATTTTACAACTTGATTTATGTTACCGATTTGAAGTATCTCACCCTTTGGTGATTGCAGATTGCGGGCTTTCGTGGAAACCGGCCAAATCACATCGTATCACCGCTTGATCGAGAGAGACTGGCACATCGAATTGGAACCAAAACATTCGACGGCTGAGAATGAAGTTCACGTACTCAGGTTCAAGGACATGGAAGCGAAGTTCGGACTGTGGGCGGCAATGGTCGGAGTCGCTTCGTTCGTCTTCACCGTCGAGCTACTGACAAGATTCCAGTTTCGAGAACCACTGCGCATCACTGGGATGAAACGAAATTTGTTAGGAATGTAACACCTTGCAACAGAACTTTAAACCGGAAACCGATTTAAAACGGTTTTGATCTCGAACAAACACATCACAACAAGGCGGTTAAGAGTAGTTTTTGCAAAAAGCATTGGTGTCGTCTTCATAGTTAAATCACAAATGGAAAGTAAAACGATAAAATTTGTGTTTATTTGGATATCGAAAAATAATGCACCACCCGCAAGCAAAGACGAAGTCATGTTTTAATGCTGCACTGATAAAAGCTGATTACAAATTTTAAGAGTGCATTTCGAATGTCCCAAGCAGCGTGCACTGTTAAAAATAATGGAACTATTTGAAACCTTTAGAGGTGTTTCCTAATGCATCCCCAGCAGCACCCCTATTGGTGTTTTAAAGCACCATTCGAGAGGATGTCAATACGCACCTTTGAAAACGGTGCGAAATAATACCTTCTCTGAAGGTGTTTTTTATATCCTGTGAGTTGTTTTAATCACTTTGAGTAGCGGTGTATATTAATACCAGAAAAAGTGTTAATAAACCCTTTAAAAAAAGGTCTTTTTGAGACTAATTTGGTGTTTTTAAATTCCATTGACGTTGGTGCTTTTAATTCTTGTTAGGTTTAAACCATCACCCTTAATAGAGGATTATAATTATACCAGAAAGGTGTCTATAGACTCTGTAAAAGGTGTTTTTTGAAATTATTTTTTTCAAAACACATGAGTTACCATAGATTACTCTATCAAAATAGCTGCTCAAAACCAGTGGATTAATGGTAAACGTTTTTCTGCTGTAAGCCTTATTCAACCGTGTAAGAATTGATATGCGTGTGAAATGGTTACTTTATCCTTTACTGTATATCCTCAATAGTTCTATTTAAGGACCTGATTTACATCATTTAAATGTGTATTTAATTTTCGGCTCACTGTGAACCGTCAAGACCTCCTCAAAGACACACGAATTCAAGGAACCAATCCGAACAACGCTTACCATAACATTTCGAAGTAACATTGAGTGAAACTAGGAAAGTTAAATTTCAAGTTTACACTGTATATAAATGTAGTAAAGCTCAATTAAAAAGTAAACACCAAATTTGATATATTAATATAAAAGATCTTCTTGGAATATTGAAATGAAACAAAAAACTTTTTAGCTACAAAACTACTTAAAGAATCGTAATGCCGAAACATACTTAACATATTTTCATTTAATATTCTACAATGAGAAAATGTTATGGTTTTGTAAGAGATCTTATCATCCTACTCGCTTTATATTAACTTTGATATGCGTGTAGTGTTTCGACTCAGATGCAATCTTCATTACTCGTTCTATATCAACTTTCACTTGTGTCGTTCCGAAGAAAGAAAATTATCCTAAATATTTAAATAAATATAAATGATATTAATTTGTTTAATCGTCAGTATTTTACCTTAATTCTAGTTAAGTGGTTTTAAGAACGTTATTATTAAAATGATTTTAAACATAGCTATTGTTGACGTTTGACTTCTAGCGTAAACCGTTTTCACAATTTTTGGAAATTTAGGGTATATAAGGCGATTGATTCACAAATGGTAGGAATAAGCGCTATTGCGTGAACCTTTGGTCGAAGCCCTGCCATTGGAAGGCTAGACGTTTCTCGTAGCCCTAGCCGCTCGCCGCGTACATTATAAGCCTAACGATGATAATGGAGTAGAAGCCAATGTTTCAGTTTGGCGTGTATGTGGTATACACAGAAGACTATATGATGGTGTTGTCAGAAGACAATAAGTACAGATTAGCGTGTATGTGGTATATACCATTAGAAAAACAAGTGTGGCGATAGCGTAATGAAGTAGAAGTGACGATGACGTCACGGAGAGGTATTGCACTGGACGTGTCTGTGTGTCTGTCTGTCACCGCGGTCGCAGTTGGCAAATCGAAGCAAACGTGTTCGTAATTTCCGGAACGCGTTCGCAGTATACAGAAATTCGGAAAATGTTACTTCGTTGCTATATCTGGGTGCACGGCAGTGCACCCGCCAAGTTGTCGTGCACTACCAGCAATCCTTTACCCGAAACATTTCAGCCTCATTTTGACCCCCTCTTAACTCGGTACTGGGGAATAGTACACCACTCATATTTGCACCTCAAGGGCACAGTGTTAATCCTAAGAAGTCCTCCAACTTCCAGCTTTCTAACTCATTTGGTTTCTGTGATAATCCTATGTGAAAATGACACATTATGAGACTGACTGACTGACTTACTGACTGACTGACTGACACATCATCAAAACCTCTAGGGCATTTCCGGTGGTGCTAGAATGATGAAATTTGGCATACTTGTACCACTAAGCATACAAGCAAAGGGAAAAGTCCCAAAAGCGGGAGTTTCCCCCTTTTAGCCCCTGAAATGGGGGTTTAAAATTAGAGTCATCATCTAAACCTCTAGGGCATTTCCGGTGGTGCTAGAATGATGAAATTTGGCATACTTGTACCACTAAGCATACAAGCAAAGGGAAAAGTCCCAAAAGCGGGAGTTTCCCCCTTTTAGCCCCTGAAATGGGGGTTTAAAATTAGAGTCATCATCTAAACCTCTAGGGCATTTCCGGTGGTGCTAGAATGATGAAATTTGGCATACTTGTACCACTAAGCATACAAGCAAAGGGAAAAGTCCCAAAAGCCGGAGTTTCCCCCTTTTAGCCCCTGAAATGGGGTTTAAAATTAGAGTCATCATCTAAACCTCTAGGGCATTTCCGGTGGTGCTAGAATGATGAAATTTGGCATACTTGTACCACTAAGCATACAAGCAAAGGGAAATGTCCCAAAAGCGGGAGTTTCCCCCTTTTAGCCCCTGAAATGGGGGTTTAAAATTAGAGTCATCATCTAAACCTCTAGGGCACTTCCGGTGTTGCGGGAATGATAAAATTTGGCATACAAGTAGGACTTAGCATACAAAGAAAGGGAAAGGTCCCAAAAGCGGGAGTTTTCCCCTTTTAGCCCCTGAAATGGGGGTTTAGAGTTAGAGTCATCATCTAAACCTCTAGGGCACTTCCGGTGTTGCGGGAATGATAAAATTTGGCATACAAGTAGGACTTAGCATACAAAGAAAGGAAAAAGTCCCAAAAGCGGGAATTTTCCCCTGTTAGCCCCTGAAATGGGGGTTTTATAATTTATATCCCCTCGTAATAGGACATTATAATTTAATTTTTTCGTCTTTTAATATTAATATTTTTACTAATATGATTCTTTCGTATTATTGCAAAATTTATGTTTTTTACATAATGTTTTAGTAATTAAATTTTTTACTCATTTCCTTTTCATTTCGTCTGAAATGGTTCTAAGCGTGTTTTGATTCATTTAGTTTTTCTTAAATCTATTCTGTTGATTAAAAGTGTTACTTGCCACAATATTGTGTTCTTCGAATAGAAATACGGTTAACAATTATCACAGCCTGAGAAAAAAAAAGAAAGTTGAATGCAAAAAAGTTGAAAAAGGCAAAGCCAAGTAAAACTCTTGGAAAGAACAAATAAAAATCTAAAAGTACAAATGTTTATTTCACTTCATAATCCTACTTCTATAAATCTACAAGAACATGCACGTACAAAAAGGAGTGAAATCTCACCAAAAACATCTCTGTAAAAATATGCCAAGTTGTTTGGCCGTAAAAAGAAGTGAGATCTAAAATACGGCCAAGTTATTATCTCCAGGTGAACCAACATTTTATTCGACTTAAAACTTCTCAAGAATGTTTTTCTGACTTGGCCATTAGCATTCCTAACTTGCATCCTTCTTCTTTGCACCCGTGAAGGTTAATAACGGAAATTACAAGTTTAACCACAAAGGCTTATCAAGAATATTTAACCAATTTGATTTAATATTTTAATTTCGATCCATATCTGGAATTAAACGAATCCTTGATATGCAAATGGCCAAGTCAGAAAAACATTCTTGAGAAGTTTTAAGTCGAATAAAATGTTGGTTCACCTGCAGATAATAACTTGACCGTATTTTAGATCTCACTTCTTTTTACGGCCAAACAACTTGGCATACTTTTACAGAGATGTTTTTGGTGATTTTGATTACACGGCCCATAATTTTGATAACTATAGTACGTATGAGGTTAATGCTTCGGTCTAATGATATGATGTCTTGTTGATTTCTCCTAACGCTAAAAAACATTACTTTTAGAGACTTGTCCGTTTAATATTCCGGAATGCCCCAATTAACGAAAGGACAAAATAAAATCCAATGTATCTAAGAAACAGATGAAAGGGGATAAATTCTTTTGTTATGAACCAAGTTCGACCCCCTCCTCCCCTTAATGCCATATAACATACACCTGGGTGGCCAAAAAAGGAATTTTGTAAACTATAGAGTCATTTCACTTCCGAAATCAGGAGAGAAAGGTTGGTGACAAGGCTAAAAAGAAATCATGTGTTTCCTCCGATGCACGTCTTTTTTTGGTAAAAATGTCCTTTAAAATGTGTGCTAAATAGAAAAAATATGAAACAGTCTAGCCATATTCGTGTATACTTTACTCGGAAATGTTAAGATCGGATAGTTTTTTAGCATGATAAGTAATATTCCGGTATATATCATTCATCTGACCACATCTCTTTCGGTAAGCCGAAAAATTTCATGAAAACCTCAAATATTTTGGGTATGTCCTCATGCCACGTACGGGTCACCTACAATGCCCTCATTGTGATGGGACTTTAAAAGACGTGCCTGACTGCGGCCAATTGCATCGTCACATTGTTTGTATTATAGTCAATATTCATGTGTACTTTAGTGTTATTCGTATGAAATTCAGTATTCATTTCTAATAAGCCACTTGTGGATGGTAAAATTGGTGTTTTTTAGGCAGTTCATGTGTATTTTAGCCAGTATTTAGCTATAACTTTTGCATGTATTTTATATAAATCCCTTGTAGTTTAGTATTATTCGTATAAAATTCAGTATTAGTTTCTAATAAGCCACTAGTGCAGGGTAAAATTGGTGTTTTTTAGGTAGTATAATATAAATGCCACTATTTTAATCAATATTCATGTGTATTTTAGTAGTAGTCAGCTATAACTTTTGCATGTATTTTATATAAATCACGTGTAATTTGTTATAATTTGTATGAAATCCAGCATTTTATCCGCGCACGGTTATCACGCGTCATGGTAAAATTAACATAAAAATAACATAGAATAACTTAGCATAAGACTATATTTTTCAACATTTACCAAGAATAAACCTAGCAAAATCCTATGTTTCAAGATCTAATACAGCATAAGACTACCAGGATCTACCATAGAGTAGGCCTTGCATAAGCTTGTCCTTCAGGATCTACCATACAATAACCTAGCCTAAGCCTATCTTTCAAGATCTAATGCAGCATAAGCCTACCAGGATCTTCCATAGAATAAGCCCAAAATAGCATAAGCATATCTTTTAGGATGTACCATAGAATAAGCCTAAAATAGCATAAGCCTATCCCTACAGGAATCAGCCACGTGACGTCATAAAAAACCCACCACCAGGAGGCGCAACAATCGACCAATGAGATAGAATATATATATAAACCTAGAGTCACAACGTGGGATCTCGAGATCGACGATTCGCGATACACTTTTTGTCGAGCATGAATCTTTATCAAATACGGGTGGCGCCACCTATTAATCACTTGAAGAACTTTTTTATTACCGTCTGCTGTCAAAATAGTTTTTTAAACGTGTTAAATAAAATAAGCAAGTTAAATAATAAAAACTCTAGTCCTTTTTAATCTAATAAAAGATGAAATAAAAATCATAACGATGTTTCTGATTGAAAATAAGCCAGTAAAAGTTGTAATTAGTTCCGCTAGAGGCTCACAGGTGGCGCTGTCATGTTTTGATAAACTTGCTTGATTAAAACAATGTGTATCGCGGTAAGCCGATTTGAATTGGAACTCTATCTATCTCATTGCAATCGACCACATGAACTGCCAAGAACGCTAAAAGTCTCCGCCCAAAAAAATCCACCAGGTGGCGCAACAATTCAAAATAACCGCCAACATCGTCACTTAAAAAAATTCAAAACTCTGGGAAATAGACCGATGAAAAAAATATCCTGCAAGCTTTTTTCCCTCAGTAGTACTGGATTTTGGAATTGAGTCAGTTTTGTTCGGTTCATATTATTGTCGATTCTACTGGAAATCCTTGAACTTCGAAGATTTTTTTTTTCATTATTTTTAGTTGTCGTCTGCTAGGAGTCCTTGTTGTTATCAACAACGTAGTTATGGCTTAGCACCTTTCTAATTGATAGTCAAGTTGTTAATGATTAGTTTCAAAATAGAGGCTAAGCCTCGGACACGCCGGCCTCCAGCTCTACACGACTAACGAGTTTAATATAATACTACGAGAAGAGTGGTGACAAATCAGCTTTATCCATAAAAATTAAAACCTTATTTCCCTGCCTGATCATTAAACGTTGAAAAACATCTGGCAACACGTGGTTTTTGACGGTCAACTAGTCACAGCGTTATTAGTATAAAACGCTCTACTAAGTTGCCCACATATTCCAACCATTCATGAAGGACCACACTTTTGAGCCACTCGAGATGGTGTGTATTGCGGTAAAAACAACTAGTTGGCGAATATTTTTATCGGTCTATTGCACCCATAGTCCGCCATAAACGAAAGACGTGACATCATGTGAGACTGCGCAGTACGAATTTACTTTCGTCATGGCGAAAATTCGCCTCAGAAAAGAGCAATCTAACGGCTACTAAGCGCATATTCAAAATGTCACATAAAAATGCTTCTGTTGCACATTTTAAGGCATTGTATTAGAGATGGTAGTGACCTAATAGATAACCATCAATGTTAAATATAACCATCAGGGGTTTAATTCGGAAAATGCGAAGACGAATTTAATTTTTTTCATCGTGACATTTTTCGACGCCCCTTTCGGTCTTACATCTCGAGTTTAATGTTCATTTAACTTCATTAACGTATTTATCTAATTAATTATAAATAATTATTAATTTCTTGTCGGTTCGATATTATTTCTACACTACAGCTCAATAAAAAACAACAAAGTCTACCAATTTGAAAACAGAGAAACCTGCGTGTACCAACTTGAAAACAGAGAAACCAGTGAAAATCAACTTAAAGACGGTGAAACTAGTGATGATGAACAACGGGATTCGGTTCAATGGGACATACGGTCTAATGGGATTGAAAGGAGCGAGTAATTACTTGAGAAATATTAAAAGTGGAACAACAATATAGCAACGGCTTTAATGGTCTGATACGAAACCTTTTGCCTCGTAAGAATAAGGGTGATGGAATAAATATACTGATAATATCACCTAAAAGTTTTATTTTAAAGATTTAGTTTGGACAAGACAGCGTTTTTTATTTTGCAAACGACATCTAGATGGCGTTTGCAAAAAAATTACTCCATACGGAAAATTTGACGAGGGAGAAGCCACTCTATAATAAAGTCTTTCTGAGGGTTTAAGATGGGAAGCGTATAACGCCGTTTAACGCGGAAATACACTCGTGATTACTTTTTACAGTTTTTATTTCAATATTAGAACGGATTAAAGGCATATCTCCCGAATTTACGGCATTAAAACCACCAAAAAGGTAATACCGGGGAAATACGCCAGTGCCTGATCCCTCCGGCGTCATGATCGTTTCTAGTTGACGAGGAGAAAGCCGCTCCGTAATAAAGTCTTTCTGAGGGTGTACGATGGGAAGCGTATTACGCTATTTACCTGATCCCACGAATGCCGATCGCGACGTGCGGGTTAGTAACCTCGCATTTTAAGCTTATGATCATACTGATAGTAAACTAGTGTGAGATTGGCGCGGCTCTAGAGACCGCGCGCGTTATCAGGGGTATCGTAAATTATGTACAGTCTGTTAGAAAAGTCTTTGCCCATTGATTTTTTTTCAAAAAATTTTGAATAATTCAAAAATCGTTGATCACAGAGAATTGATATTTGACAATATGATAAATAATTTAGTTTTCCATGAAATGGGACCAAATTTGAAGTCGTAGGTCCAAGCACGTGCTAAAAAACGCGAATTTTTCGAAAATCTGAAAATGTTCCACTTTTTAAATATTAGTTTTTGGAGAAAATAAATGTGATTTTCGTTATCAAGGGGGTAAATTTATATTCAGAAAGTGTCTTCAATTTTCTTGTATCTTTAATATTTCGCAAGATATTTCAATTTGTTTAAATTTATAAAATTGAGAACCCTCTAAGTTCCACGAAAAGTGAAAATGAAAACCGTTTACCCAGATATCTAGAACATCCAATATAGGGTATTTCTACCTATCTTTTTGTTCATATGACGAATTAGTAAGTTCCAGCTAACTTGAACTTTTCATTATGTTTAAAGGGATACATAAATGTTCTGAATTTTAAGAATAACCAGAACGGTCGGTCTACTCAAGCCAAATATAACCCGTAAGGTGAAGGTTCAAAGTCGGTATTTTCTTAAGTAGCTGTGATCTTATATTTGAAAAGGTAGTTTGTTTATTAGTTTATTTAGTCTTTATGCACAGTCACGGTTAGTTACCCAATTTGACCACTAACAATAGAGGATGACTTCACATGTGGATTAGCTGAGGCTGGGTCTACGAATGTCTAGTTATTCACTCTCTTAGGGACGTCCTATTATAGACCCGCAACATATTAGTTTTATGAATAAACCCTGGTTAAGCATTGTTATTTTGAATTTGAGAGTTGTCAAACACCTGGTTTAAGTCAATTTTTACACCCGAACAACGCCGCGTAGCTAGACTAGTTTGAAATCCTTACACACCACACTAACTTATTCATAGAAAGAATGTTTAAATTTACGATTGCTTTGACGTTCAATTTCTGAATGTCTTGGGTCATGAGTGAAAACAGTATTTTCAAATGATCATTGGTATGAAATTTCGGGCTTTTCTATTGCCAGGCCTATCGCAACATTGTTAGTACGACAGCAGTTACCACGAATACAAGTGGATTTTTAGTTCCGAATTTTAAATTTACTTCGAAACGGTATACGGACTAAATACCCTCAAGACCGAATCCCTAGGTCATAATCCCCACTATTGAAAAAAAAATAAAACACCCCTCCTTAGACAAAATCCCAGGTCGTTTTCCCCCATTCTCAAGGCAAAATCCCCCGGTCATTTTACCTCACCCTAGAAGAACGCAAACCCCCCCGCCCATTCTCAAGGCAAAATCCCCCGGTCATTTTCCCTCATCCTAGAAGAAAGTAAAGCCCCCCATTCTCAAGGCAAAATTCCCCGGTCATTTTCCCTCACCCTAGAAGAACGCAAACCCCCGCCCATTCTCAAGGCAAAATCCCCCGGTCATTTGCCCTCATCCTAGAAGAAAGTAAAGCCCCCCTTTCTCAAGGCAAAATCCCCCGGTCATTTTCCCTCATCCTAGAAGAACGCAAACCCCCTGCCCATTCTCAAGGCAAAATCCCCCGGTCATTTGGCCTCATCCTAGAAGAAAGTAAAGCCCGCCACTCTCAAGGCAAAATCTCCCGGTCATTTTCCCTCATCCTAGAAGAACGCAAAGCCCCCTCCATTCTCAAGGCAAAATCCCCCGGTCATTTTCCCTCATCCTAGAAGAAAGTAAAGCCCCCCCATTCTCAAGGCCAAATCCCCCGGTCATTTTCCCTCATCCTAGAAGAAAGTAAAGCCCCCCCCATTCTCAAGGCAAAATCCCCCGGTCATTTTCCCTCATCCTAGAAGAAAGTAAAGCCCCCCCATTCTCAAGGCAAAATCCCCCGGTCATGTTCCCTCATCCTAGAAGAAAGTAAAGCCCTCCCCCCATTCTCAAGGCAAAATCCCCCGGTCATTTTCCCTCATCCTAGAAGAAAGTAAAGCCCCCCCCCATTCTCAAGGCAAAATCTCCTGGTCATTTTCCCTCATCCTAGAAGAAAGTAAAGCCCCCCCCATTCTCAAGGCAAAATCCCCCGGTCATTTTCCCGCTATCCTAGAAACACTTCACTTGGATAGACTATTGGATTTCTTACTTACGGTTTCAGTGTTACTTTTGCCAATTAATACTAAAAAAATTCCTTTTTAGAAAAAATATTTTATTATCACAAGTAATTATGTGTTGAACTCCTTAAGGTTTTGAAATATGTAGAGCGCCAATTAATTGATAGAAGAGTCAAACAAGATAGATACTGCGGCAGTTATGGTAAACGTCCTGCATGGTTCGTGCGCCAAAATTACCAAGATCTACTTAACATACTTTATAAATTTTTAGTTCAATAGCTCAACTCGGCTCGCATTTTGGCTTGATAAAAACACTGAAACTAATGAATATTTTTCACAATTTTTAAAACTGCTGCTGACCAAAGGTTCTCAACCGGGTTCAAATCGGGGGACTTGGAAGGCCAGTTCAACGTCTGTATTCCTTCACCGTTCAAGAAGGCCGTTACGACCCTGGCAGTGTGCACTGGACAGTTGTCTTGCATGAAATGGAAACTGAAAACCAAAAATATTTATAAAACATCATGGTCATTCGGGGAAAACAGTAAATTAATAATACTCTGCTGCATGTTCCAATTCGTAAATTGCGGCTGCCAATGGAATCATGGCTTCCGGCAAAACGTTTATGTAAGCGCTACCGCTCAACCTGCCCTTGATATGGTGGAGGATTCCGACTTGATTGTTTTCCAAGTAACACCACTGAAGCGGCCACTCGTCTTAGTCTCTTCGATGTTCCGCTGTTGCGCTCTTTGGGAGCGCCACCTGGATACCCACACAGTTGGCGCAGAAGAAGAGCTCTGGAAGGTCTAAAATGGATATCTCAAAGTGAGCGTTTAAACGCTTATTGAACAACAACTACGATATATTACTTTTTCGTTAGAAAAGAGAATATATTTCTCCGAAGTTTCTCTTGGCCAAGTCAACAACTCTCGACAAAACTCCATTCGCTCTCGTCTGTGCCTTGCCGTTAACATTGGTTTACATAAAGAGCGTCGTCGTCTCACACCATGTTTCTTGAGGTTTTGCCATAGGGTGGGAACCGACAGACTGCTACCGGTGATGTCTTCCCACATATGTCCAATATTTCGAAATGAAAGCTTCGGCCTGCGAAGAGCCTCTCTTTCCAGTCTTCGTCCCTGGACATCATTTAATACCGGTGGTCTACCTTCTCGTGGTAAATCCTTCCCAACGAGTATTAACAGAATGATTATTGGCTATTTACAACGAAAATACTAATTGAACCACGATGAAATAAACCCACACAGACGAGAGCGAATGGAGCTTTGTCGAGAGTTGTTGACTTGTGCCAAGAGAAACTTTGGAGAAATATATTCTCTTTTCTGACGAAAAAGTATTATATAGTAGTTGTTGTTCAATAAGCGTTTAAACGCTCACTTTGAGATATCCATTTTAGACCTTCCAGAGCTCTTCTTCCGAGCCAACTGCGTGGGTATCCAGGAGGCGCTCCCAAAGAGCGCAACATCGGAACATCGAAGAGACTAAGACGAGTGGCCGCTTCAGTGGTGTTGCTTGGGAAGCAATCAAGCCGGAATCCTCCACCATATCCAGGGCAGGTCGACCGGTAACGCTTACATAAACGTTTTGCCGGAAGCCATGATTCCATTGGCAGCCGCAATTTACGAATTGGAACATGCAGCAGAATATTATTAATTTACTGTTTTCCCCGAAGGACCATGATTTTTTATAAATATTTTTGGTTTTCAGTCTCCATTTCATGCAAGACAACTGTCCAGCGCACACTGCCAGGGTCGTAACGGCCTTCTTGAACGGTGAAGGAATACAGACGTTGAACTGGCCTTCCGAGTCCCCCGATTTGAACCCGGTTGAGAACCTTTGGTCAGCAGTAGTTCAACTCAGTTATTTAAAATTTTGAAAAATATTCATTAGTTTCAGTGTTTTTATCAAGCCAAAATACGAGCCGAGTTGAGCTATTGAACTAAAAATTTATAAAGTATGTTAATGAGATCTTGGTAATTTCGGCACACGAACCATGCAGGACGTTTATTATAACTGCCGCTGTCTCTGTCTTGTTTGCCTCTTTTATAAATTTATTGGCGCTCAACATATTTCAAAACCTTAAGGAGTTCAACACATAATTACTTGTGATAATAAAATATTTTTTTCTAAAAAGGAATTTTTTTAGTATTAATTGGCAAAAGTAACACTGCAACCGTAAGTAAGAAATCCAATAGTCTATCCAAGTGAGGTGTTTCTAGGATAGCGGGAAAATGACCGGGGGATTTTGCCTTGAGAATGGGGGCTTTACTTTCTTCTAGGATGAGGGAAAATGACCGGGGGATTTTGCCTTGAGAATGGGGGGCTTTGCGTTCTTCTAGGATGAGGGAAAATGACCGGGGGATTTTGCATTGAGAATGGAGGGGGCTTTGCGTACTTCTAGGATGAGGGAAAATGACCGGGGATTTTTGCCTTGAGAATGGGGGCTTTACTTTCCTCTACGATGAGGGTAAATGACCGGGGGATTTTGCCTTGAGAATGGGGGGCTTTACTTTCTTCTAGGATGAGGGCAAATGACCGGGGGATTTTGCCTTGAGAATGGGGGAGTTACTTTATTCTTGGATGAGGGAAAATGACCGGGGGATTTTGCCTTAAGAATGGGGGGCTTTGCGTTCTTTTAGGATGAGGGAAAATGACCGGGGGATTTTGCCTTGAGAATGGGGGGCTTTGCGTTCTTCTAGGATGAGGGAAAATGACCGGGGGATTTTGCCTTGAGAATGGGGGGTTTAGTTTCTTCTAGGATGAGGGCAAATGACCGGGGGATTTTGCCTTGAGAATGGGCGGGGGGGCGTTTGCGTTCTTCTAGGGTGAGGGAAAATGACCGGGGATTTTGCCTTGAGAATTAGGGGCTTTACTTTCTTCTAGGATGAGGGAAAATGACCGGGGGATTTTTCCTTGAGAATGGGGGGTTTAGTTTCTTCTAGGAAGAGGGAAAATGACCGGGGGATTTTGCCTTGAGAATGGGGGCTTTACTTTCCTCTACGATGAGGGTAAATGACCGGGGGATTTTGCCTTGAGAATGGGGGGCTTTACTTTCTTCTAGGATGAGGGAAAATGACCGGGGGATTTTGCCTTGAGAATGGGGGGAGTTACTTTATTCTTGGATGAGGGAAAATGACCGGGGGATTTTGCCTTGAGAATGGGGGGCTTTGCGTTCTTTTAGGATGAGGGAAAATGACCGGGGGATTTTGCCTTGAGAATGGGGGGTTTAGTTTCTTTTAGGAAGAGGGAAAATGACCGGGGGATTTTGACTTGAGAATGGGGGGCTTTACTTTCTTCTAGGATGAGGGCAAATGACCGGGGGATTTTGCCTTGAGAATGGGCGGGGGGGGGCGTTTGCGTTCTTCTAGGGTGAGGGAAAATGATCGGGGGATTTTGCCTTGAGAATGGGGGTTTAGTTTCTTCTAGGAAGAGGGAAAATGACCGGGGGATTTTGCCTTGAGAATGGGGGCTTTACTTTCCTCTACGATGAGGGAAAATGACCGGGGGATTTTGCCTTGAGAATGGGGGCTTTACTTTCTTCTACGATGAGGGAAAATGACCGGGGGATTTTGCCTTGAGAATGGGGGGTTTACTCTCTTCTAGGATAGGCGAAACGGACCAGAGGATTTTTCCTTGAGAATGGGGGAAAACGACCGGGGATTTTGTCTACGGAGGGGTGTTTTATTTTTTTTTCCATAGCGTGGATTATGACCTGGGGATTCGGTCTTGAGGGTATTTAGTCCGTATACCGTTTCGAAGTAAATTTAAGACTCGGAACTGAAAATCCACTTGTATTTGTGGTAACTGCTGCAATGTTACGATAGGCCTGGCAACAGAAAAGCCCGAATTTTCATACCAATGATCATTTGAGATTACTGTTTTTACTCATGACCCATATAAGACATTCAGAAATTGAACGTCACAGCAATCGTAAATTTAAACATTATTTCTATGAATGAGTTAGTGTGGTGTGTAAGGATTTCAAACAATGCTTAACCTGGGTTTATTCATAAAACTAATATGTTGCGGGTCTATACTAGGACCATGGAAGAAGAAGGTTATATGGAAGGGTCCTATAATGTTAAAGAGAGCGTGTTGAAAAATCGTAACTTCCCCCTTTTCATTCCCTCCTTCCCGAGTTTATCACCAACTTTGAAAGCTTCCGCGCAGTCGCATCAGTAGTACTGGCGGTAGAGAGCGGATCTAAGTATCCCTCTCTCTGTGGCTTGCGCGCCAATATTACGCAGAGCAGTAATCGCGTTACAGCTAGTGCCGAGAGGTGAGGAGAGTTTTCCCACGTGACCCTACATTTCGCGTAGCCGTCTGCCTATTCACCTCGCCGTTCCATTACCCTTCTTCTTCCATGCTAGGACGTTCCTAAGGGAGTGAATAACTAGACATTCGTAGACCCCAAGGTAACTTGAGAAAATACTAATATGCGTAGACCCAGCCTCAGCTAATCCACATGTGAAGTCATCCTCTATTGTTAGTGGTCAAATTGGGTAACTAATCGTGACTGGGCATAAAGACTAAATAAACTAAAATACAAACTAACTTTTCAAATATAAGATCACAGCTACTTATGAACCTTCACCTTATGGGTTATATTTGGCTTGAGTAGACCGACCGTTCTGATTATTCATGGTGAAGTCAAAATATCGTGAAGCTCGGTCATTAACAGCAGCTTAGATTACGAGATTTAATCCAAACAGGTAAACACTACTAAACAGGGCCGGGAATAAGCACAGGACACAGGACATTGTCCAATTAAATTTGAAAATGCCCCATATTTTTTCTAAAAAATTAAGGTCACTTCACATTTTGACCGATAAATATTTCCGAAGTTGAGATAGCTTGACTATTAGGTTGCGACACTATTT
>JAEQBA010003406.1:0-55388 GCA_019434445.1 Phalangium opilio | reverse complement strand
TCCTGATTTAATATAATACCAAGATATAAGTTGACGTGTCAACAATATAAGGCAAGGAATTGTAAGACTCCTGGTAAGATTCTGTCCAACACAACTACGTTTGGTCCTAACCAATTAATAGGGATCGATATGATGGGCCCGTTGCCCATCACGCAGCGACAGAACCGATTTTTGGTTGTTATTGTAGATTACTTCACTAAGTATGTCGAGATTCCAGTTGTCCGTAATATAACTGCCCTCACCATTGGAAATGTCTTTATAAAATACATATCCCGTCATGGATCACCGGAGGCCGTCTGCTCGGATAATGGCGCTCAGTTCACGTCAGCTTTATGGTCCCGCGTATGCCGGATAATGAAAGTCAAGACCAAATTCACTACCCCTACCACACACAAACTAATCTAACCGAGCGAGTCAACCGAGTCTTGGGTTAAATGATAAGTATGCATGTAGGTAATAGCCATTATCGATGGGATTTGGGCCTGGAAATGCATCAGCTAGCCATCAATTCTGTCATCCATGTTACAACGGGTCACTCTCCATTTTCCTTGGTCTACGGTCGAGAACCCCGCTTACCATGGGATCATGACGAGGATGCTCGTGACTTTTCTGACCTTCAGGTTGGACAAGAGGAATTAGCTGCTTATGAACGAGGACCACTGCAAGATCTCCAGGAAATCTAGAAGAAGCCGAATCGTTCTCCCGTATAGCCCAAATGAAGCAGAAGCATTATTATGATACACATTATGGAGGTTCCGAGATGGAGTGTGGCCAGTTGGTTTGGAAACGAACCCATAAACTCTCCCAAGCATCCACCGGATTTTCCGCCAAGTTCGCTCCCGCCTGGGAGGGCCGGTATAGGATTATATCCAAACAAGGGCCGCTAACATATGTCTTACGTTACGAAATCACGGTAGCACCTGCCGGCACATGACACATCAGCCAGCTCAAATACTTCATATCCCAGGATGACCAGAATCCAGTAGGTAATGTGATTAATGTGTCCGTCAATGAGGACGATCATCTAGAAGCCCAAATGGCAGAATCTGACATCGGACCCGAACCTTTTAACGCAACTTTTAATGCTAATTAAATACAATCTTTTAACTCTTTAAGAGACTCTATCACTACTGGTCCGGCAGACAACTCTGATACCTTGTTGGGCGACTCCATATCTCTCGACGATCCTCCAGATCCCCTCTTGGTGCCCTTTAAATTGGGCTGGACCTGAGAGGTGGTAAAGCGTAAAAAACCCTCACCCACGGGACAAACACATGATGTGTATTATTATACCACCGGACCACTACGGTATCGGGTACGGTCATGGCCCGATTACGAAAAGTTACCACACGTGGGGCCGGGTTTAACACGGGAGAACTTCAGTTTTGGACCTGGAGCTCCTCCGAACTAGGAAATTTTCAGGGACGCCCGGTAGTTCCGTTACCTTAATCACTAATTGGACATCTATTCCTTCCCTAGTATGCTTACTTCATCGGAAGAAAACGCTATGATCATTGTGACTGTCAAGCCAGGGTATCGCTCAGTGGGAGTTCGCACGTCACCAAGACGAGATATTCCCCTGGAATTAGAACCCCCATCATCCCGTCTACACACTCGGGGTCGATATTGGGCCCGTTCGCGACATCGGCGTTACAGAAGTCCCTCAGTTGAGCGTAGGGGCAGTACTAGCCGACCTCTACCAAGATCACCTCCTCCACGCAGGCAGCGATCCAGATCACCTCCTCCACGCAGGCAGCGATCCAGATCACCTCCTCCACGCAGGAAGCGATACAGATCACCTCCTCTACGCAGGCAGCGATCAAGATCCACCCCTTCACCTCTTCACCGTCGACAGCGATCCCCTCCACGCCGTCATCAAAACAGCCGTTCCAGACCAGCTCAGCCGTACGTTCCTGAGTGTTCGTATTGTGGGCTGCGTGGGCATGACCGGGAGGCCTGCCCATATCACAGGCGGTGCTATCGTTGCCGGCGGACGGGACACTTGGCCAGTGCTTGCCCCCATCCACGACGGGTCTTGCGGAATAATGCTCAACGTAATAGTCAACGACTACCGCCGTTATCCCCTCGTCAATTGCCTGAACCATTTACAAGACACTAACTGTGACTTTTTGATATTTAATTTCATGTCGGACATTATCATTACTTTGAACTTTGTTTTATTTCACTTAACTTTATTTAATTCCATTCTATTTAGTTTGTAAAAAAAACGGAAAAATTGTATATATTGGACTCAACAAAACATGTACCCTACTCGGTGAGCTATAATTAGGGGAAAATGTGAAAGTAGAAGGCGCCTTAAACACTTCATACCGATAGAAGGCGCTAGCGTCTGACCTTTGACCTCGCCCTTGCCTCTCATTGGTATAAGGAGGTTTGGGGAAGGCAGTTGAGGTACGGTCGCCGGTGAACTACGTTAATTATCACTCGCCGAGTAGGCTAAGGGAGTCGGAAGTTTTTGTTATAACCGTATTAAATTGAGTAACCACAAGGAACAAGGAATAAAGCATTGAGAAATTACGTAATGTATTGAATTTATTTAACTATTCTGAGCACGATGTATGCTCTGCGTAGCACGATCTAGTAACTACCGTTACAACGGCCGTATTCTGCAGAAAAGTTAAGCTCCTCCTACTGCCCTTGGCTCGCTGGTTGGACCGTCAACCATTGCCCTTGGCCTTTTCATTGGCTACGTCTACCGATGACGTTACATGCCTTGGCTCAGTGATTGGAGGTTCAACCGGCAAAAATAAGCCTTTGAATTCAGTTCAGTTTGAGTTTCAAGTTGAACCAGATTTTGGTGTAAGGTCAGTGTACAGTGTGAATTGATTGTCAAAGGTCAGTGCTGCAACCTTTCACCCCAGACGTTTAATTTATTAACGCCACCTATCATATGAACTAAACAGTAATTTCGTGCCGGATATCCCAATTTAGTTTACTTCGTTGCTGTCTGCTCTACATTGAAATAATTCAACGTATTGGTAACAGCCGCTTCTTAAGGTAATGATATGTAACATGGTGTAACATTGAGTAATGTATATATTTTCATGTAAATGATGTGCTTTAAACCTTTGTATGAAAACTAATTGTAATTGAATTTTGTATTAAACGTCTATTCTTTCTTTGTTTCCATGTTGTTACTCACCTTGATAATATAGAGATTTCTGCGAACCACAACCACCTAAGCTTCATGAAGGTTATAACATTGCCCGACGTCTGACTCTGTGTCAGAGACTGTCAGTGGTTTATTTTTTCTCAGTTTATTCTCTCACTAACTTATTGCGCGACTCCTTTTTCCAATCCACAACGGAGCAAAAAAAAAAAAAAGACTGGGGGTCGAAATGCAAACGTACAATTTAAATTTTCTTCTTAATTGACTGGCATAGTGAAGTTTTATTTGTCTTGTGAAACAGTCATTTTGTTATTCCTTTGTAGTTCATGTTCTACTTTACAAGTTGTAATAAAATTGATATTGACATGTTCTAACGTTGTTAAGATGTACTTGTAATTATTGTATTGAATCATACATAGTAAAGAAACATGGCCAAAAAAATTAAAAAGGCGCCATATTCTCAAGATGAGATGGAAACGTTATTGACTCAGTTGGAGTCCGTACCTTCGTTGGTCGTGAACGACTATGGAAAGATGCCCGAAGAGAGGAGAAATATGTGGCAACAAATTACAAATAGAGTAAATGAAGTCCACCAGCAGAACCGAACTGCTGAAGAAATTAGAAAAAAATGGAGCACTGTAAAAACGGAGGTTAGGAAGAAGGTGGCGACAATAACAAGGGAGTCCCGTAAAACTGGTGGAGGACCAAATAAGACGCAGCCATTGACACCAATTGAGTCAAGGGTTGCCTCTTTGATTTCTAAGGTGTCGATGGAAGGCATTCCGAATGCCTTTGACTTCGGTTCATCCCAATTTGGGGTATCTTTGGATGGTCCATCAACTGCCCCTGAAATGTAAGTACTTATTTAGTCATCGCATAATAAACCATAACGGATATGGGGCAAATTCTGAAACGTTTTCAGTGAGTTATCATGTGATAAGTATCGCTTAAACAGCATGATTTTATTTCAGAGCTTGGTCTAAATACCCAATTACTCTGGGGTCTTATCAAACCTTGAATAAAAAGCGGCGGTTGTGTCGCGATTACGTTCGTGCTTCTAAAAACAACAAGATTGTCAAAGTTAACGTTTATCGTTTTTCATTTTCACGTGTGATAGGTTAACAAAAGGGTTAAGATGGTCATTAAGTGATCGCTGTCGTGATAGTAAAATTTTAAACGTCTTCATCAGCACGACCGGAAACGCGAGCCTTCCACCACTTTCTGTTCATGGTTTGAGGACACCCAAGACTAATTGCCTAATTATACTGACCTCCTCAATCGATAGTTATCACTTGCGATAACACACTAAAAGAGTTACAGAATTGGCCCCATGGCCCGAGAAATTAAAGTAAACTGTTGTTACAAACTGGAGTGTGTGCATTATGTTCTAAAACAATTGCAGGGTACCTTCTGACTCCTTTCGTGCTGAACCCACCGATAAGAACGCACCTGCTATTGAAGACGAAGGCCAAGCATCACTATCAGCTGATGTAGCTTCGTTTTTTGCAAATTATGGTGAGATGGAATGTTGCTAATGTATTGACCATGCCACTGACGTTTTTTTCTTACATTTCCAGATCCAGGAGCAAGCTGCTCAAACAGCGGTCCTTCTTTTTTCGGTATTGATCCGGAAGCGTCTACAGCTAGTGACATAGCTTCGCGTTTTCCACATTTTGGTGAGATGAAATGTTGCTAATGTCTCGTAATGTATTTACCATGTCATTGTCATTATTTCCTTCAGAATCAGATCCAGGAGCTAGCTTCTCAAACAGTGGTCCAACTGTTTTCAGTGAAGATGTGGAAACAAGCTACACCAACAGTGTTCCTACTTCTCTTTTCGATGAAGATAGCCAACCACCTGCCACTTGTAAGTACGACATAAACATGGTTATAACAATCGTTTTTAAAAGGTATAAGTAAATGCAAAATATCCTTAACCTTTTATTTGACTTAGTTTATTGTAGTCTAACTTTGAAATTTTTAGATAAGAGGGCTCATTGCAGATGCTAAGTCAGATTTCCAATCAGACTTTCTACATTATCCCTGCCGTTTCCTTTATATTCTTTACTTCTCCATTTCGTTTTTTCTATATTACATCCTTTCTTGCTATTGTTTCTGTATGCTCGACCTTCCTTTGGGTCGGATTGATAACGCGTCTAAACTTTCTTATAGCTGAGTCTCAGCCGCAGCAAAGCAGGAAAAGACCCTTACCATTTAAGGAAAGGCTTATGCTTTCCGCAAATGAATGTTTGGAGGATGGACGCGAAACAAGGGAGGCGCTACGCGAAACAAAGGAGGCCCTATGCTTCTTCGCGTCGCTTTGCAAGCTATGGCTGAAAGTGACAAGGCTAAGCAGGAAAGTGAGAGGCTGAGGCTCGAGAACGAAAGGTTTAGGCTTGAAACCGAAAGGATTCAAGCAAATAATATAGCTGAAGCATTGAGACAGTTAGCCGACAAAGGGCGGTCTCCTAAGAGCAATCAAGAGTAGTTTTTTTTATTCAGTTTGAAAGCATGCTTAAGCAAAGCAAGTATAGTTTTTGTAAATATTGTAAATAGCTTTATTATTTATAGCGTAACCCAAAATGTTTTTTTTATTTGGTTTGACAGCATGCTTAAGCAAAGCATGTATAGTTTTTGTAAATATTGTAAATAGCTTTATTGTTCATAGCGTCACCCTAAATTGTTTAATTTTTATTTATAATGCTCAATTTGGCATGGACCTTTTTCGTGGCGTTATTACTCTTTATTTATTAACTCATGTTCAAGTTAACATGAACTCCTTTCACTTCTGACATTTCTTAATTATTGTACTCTTCTTTGTCAATTAATTCATGAACTTCTTTTCCCTCATTTTAATTCATTTTTCATTTATCATTCAGTCTTTTTCATTATCATTCTAAATTATTATTTTCTACATGCTCAATTTGGCATGTACAAGTTTAGTTCAAACAATTTAATTTAATATTACATACGCTAGTCGCATGTATTTTATAACTTAATTTATTGCTCGCACTACCCGCTTGCATTTTAAACTTTAATTTATGACATGCCTTACTAGCATGCATTTTATCTAATTTAATATTCGCATGCATTTTATCTAATTTAATATTCGCTTGCATTTTATCTAATTTAATATTCGCATGCATTTTATCTAATTTAATATTCGCTTGCATTTTATCTAATTTAATATTCGCTTGCATTTTATCTAATTTAATATTCGCTTGCATTTTATCTAATTTAATATTCGCTTGCATTTTATCTAATTTAATATTCGCTTGCATTTTATCTAATTTAATATTCGCATGCATTTTATCTAATTTAATATTCGCTTGCATTTTATCTAATTTAATATTCGCTTGCATTTTATCTAATTTAATATTCGCTTGCATTTTATCTAATTTAATATTCGCATACATTTTATCTAATTTAATATTCGCTTGCATTTTATCTAATTTAATATTCGCATGCATTTTATCTAATTTAATATTCGCATGCATTTTATCTAATTGAATATTGGCATGCATTTTATCTAATTTAATATTCGCATGCATTTAATCTAATTTAATATTCGCATGCATTTTATCTAATTTAATATTCGCATGCATTTTATCTAATTTAATATTCGCATGCATTTTATCTAATTTAATATTCGCATGCATTTTATCTAATTTAATATTCGCATGCATTTTATCTATTATTATTGTTGTTGTTGAGGAGGGTACGTGCCCTAGCACCGATACCAAAGGCATATTGTGCATCCTCATATTCAGGCCTTGAATAGGCCCGTAGCTGCAGCGTAGCGAAGAATTCGCTCCATCGTAATAGAGGAGACCCCCGAGGGTTCCAAAGTATGTGAATCAAAATATTCTAGTCTAAGCGAGGCGAAGCAGTCGCACTCGCAAAGTACGTGAGCGGATGTTTCTTCCTTCTCCTGACACGACCTACAGAGAGGGTCGTCGGCAAAACCCATCAGATGGAGGTGCCTATTAAGCCGACAGTGCCCGGTCAGAAGACCGGTGGCCAGCCTAATATCCCATCTGCTGAGCGAAATTAGGTCTCTAGCACGAGACTTGCAGGGACCATTGACTAACAGTTTTGTCTGTCTCTGGCCCTCCATGTTATGCCAGAGCTGGTTTTGTATGACAGTCAACCTGTCATGCAGACACCGTTTGACGTGCCTGTAGGGGATGGGGACGGCCGGCTCCGGCCCCAAGAGCTTGGCCTCCGCACCCCTTTTCGCAAATCTATCGGCTTGCTCATTGCCATGATATCCGCTATGCCCTGGCACCCAGTACAACAGAACCCTGTTGCAGGATGCCAGTCGCGCTAGCAGATCAAGGCAGCTGCGCACCAGTTGAGAGGTAATCTGACACTGGTTCAGCGCGTTCAGGGCGGCCTGACTGTCAGAATAAATTCTCACAGTCCGTCCGGTATACCCTTTGTTAATACAGTAATCTGCGCAATAACAGATCACGACAATTTCCGCCTGGAACACACTAGCGAAGGTACCCAGGCAGGCAGAAAAGTCGACCCTTGTGGTTTGGCAGTAATAGCCGGCGCCAGCGCCGGAATCAGTCTTGGAACCATCGGTGAACCAAATAGTTTCACCCCCAGTGCCAAGAGGCAGCAGGTTAGTCCACTCTGCTCGACTGAGGAAGTGGATGCTGATTGGCTTAGTGAAATCAAAACTGGTAACGGTTTTGTCAGAGCACATCGTAAGCGACGGCTCAAGTGCGGCGTACTCCCGAAAGAGCTTCGTATGGATGTAATCCCAATGTCTTGGAACCCAGCAGCCACAAATGTTGAGCGTAGGCTCCCATGACAGCCTCCTCCTCAATGAAGAGATGAAGAGGAAGCATGTCAAGGAGCACCTCCAGGGAAGCAGTTGGGGTCGATCTCATGGCCCCCGTAACACCAACGCAGGCAAGCCTTTGAAGCTTGCGCAGGGCAGCCTGCACCGTCTTAAGCCGGACCCTTGTCCACCAGACAAGTGCCTCATAAGATAGTATGGGTCTGATGATCCCAATATAGAGCCAGTGTAGAGCCTTGGGGTTGAGGCCCCAAGTCTGGCCGACAGAGCTCCTGGTCCTCCAGAAGAGCATCTTGGCCTTCTTAATACACCGATCAAGATGCGGCTTCCATGTGAGTCTGCAATCAAAGGTCACCCCCAGGTATTTCACCTCGGAGGACTTTGTTAGGACCTGGCCAAAGAAAGAGATATCATTGAACAGATCCTTAGTATTCTTCCTCGTAAAAGGAACAAGGACAGTTTTATCAGGATTAACGGTGAGGTTAACCGCCTGACACCATTGCTCCACGCTAGAGAGAGCAGATCTCATAAGCGCGGTAACAGTATCCGGGTAAAGACTACCGCGACATCGTCCGCATACCCGAAGCAACAACAGCCCCCAGCACCCCCGAGCCTCCCCAAGAGTTCGTCCACCACCAGGCACCACAACAGGGGGGAGAGCACTCCACCCTGAGGGCAGCCCCTGCTGGTAGTCACCCCTAGAGAGTCCCCAAGGAGGGACGCCGACACCTCGCGGTCGGTAAGCATGGACTTGATCCAGCGGCCAAGAGTGTCGCTGATGCCAAATCTCTTAACAGCTTCAGTAATAACCGAGCTAGAGCCCTTGTCAAAGGTCCCCTCAATATCGAGGAAGACGGCCAGTGAAATTTCCTGAAACTCGAATGCCCTATCCAGGCAATTCGTAAGGCCGTGAAGGGCCGTCTCAGTGGATTTGCCTTTTTGGTAAGCAAATTGTGAAGAAGAGAGAGGAGTTACCGAAAGTACCTCGTCTCTAATGTACCTGTCCACCAGCTTCTCCAGAATTTTGAGGAAGGAGGTCAGGCATATGGGCCTAAATGCCTTCGCCTCGAGATAGGAAGCCTTCCCGGGCTTGGGAATAAAGATGACCCTAGAGCGTTTCCAGTCACAAGGTATGTGACCGAGAGCAATGCAGAGTCTGTAGATCTTGTAAAGCGGAGAGGCGATGTGGTCTAAGCCCTCCTGCAAAAGCAGAGGGAAGACCCCATCGGGTCCCGGAGACTTGTAGGGCTCAAAACAGTTGACAGCCCACCGAAGCTTGGGAATCGTGACAACCTGTCTGGCTACAAGCCAGTCTTCCCTCTTAGCCCTGTGCAGGACAGGGTAGATAGAGTCAGGGTTTGTTGGATTGATAAAAGTAGAGTCAGGAAAATGGATCTCCAGCATGTGCTTGAGAGTCTCAGCCCCAGACTTAGTGTACACACCGTCCCGCAGCTTAATAGCATTAAGTCGATGTGAGCTGTCGTGCGCTAGAATCTTCATGACCCTAGCCGTAGCAGGAACATTGGAGACTTGCTCACAGAAGGTCCGCCAGGAGTCCTTCTTAGCAGCTCTAATGGCCCTGTTGTAGGTGTTAAGGGACTGCCTGTATCCAGCCCAGTCACCCGTGCGCTTGGCTTTGTTAAAGAGCCTGCGCGTATATTTACGAAGCCGGCTGAGATCCGCGTTCCACCAAGGGACAAGCCTCGAGCGGTTGACGGTCTTAAGTGGGCAGTTCCGGTGGAACGACTCCATGATGGAGCACTGTAAATCACCAGCAGCCCTATCAAGATCCTTAGGTGAAGTAAGTTTAGGAGTGTGACCCCCTCCGTAGCGTAGGATTAGGTCTTCCCTATAGCCGGCCCAATTGGTCCCTTTTGGATTGCGTATCTCCGTCCCTGAGAGGTAGTCGCGACAGTGAAGCAGATGTGCCTATGATCCGACAAAGACGGCTCATTAGACACATGCCAGTTAGACACAAAAGTAGGTTCATTGTTTTGATTAAGAATGTAGAGTTTACAACCAACTAAATATTCTAGTAAATCATCACCTCTCCTGTTGCAGTCAGAATTGCCCCACGTGATGTGATTAGCATTGGCGTCACAGCCAATGATTAATTTGTCCCCTCTCTTTTCACATTGATTGACCAGATTGATCACCTCAATTGTCGGGAGAGAGTCCGCGTCATGGGCAGCCGTGATAGTCAACTTGGCATGCCCAGTGGCCAGGACTAGCTTCACGGCCGCCGTGTCCTGGGACGTGTACGGCGGTAGAGAGATACAACAGAGATCCCTCCGAACCAGAATACACGCCCTAGGTCTAGCAGCAGTATGGTCATAAAATAGTGACCCCGCCGCGTCAAGACCGAGGATTTTGCCATGGCAAATCCACGGTTCTTGTATGAGGGCCAGATCAAGACCCTCCATAGCAAACCTCCTGCAGAGTACCGCAGAGGCCGCCTTACTATGGTGCAGATTGATTTGAATTGCACGTAGCGTCCCCATGGTCCTTAAGAGAGGGGTTCAGAAAGGACCTAGCTACACCTCATCGGTCCCGAGAGGGCTAGTGGCACCTCTCCCCTCGACAGGCAAGCTCCCAATCCCAAGATCCTCCCCCTCATCAGGACCACTAGAACGCACATCGGCTGGATCCCGAAGGGTCCCATCCTTTTCTTCCAGTAGGGTGGACTCATCCATGGAAGAACAAGCTTCCGAATGAGCCACCTCCCTCCCCCTCTGTGCCAAGAGCGACACCAGCGAGCTCCACAGCGAGATCCCCTATCTCGCTAGTCCCACCCCCTGCCGTAGACTCGGCTGCAGTGGTTTTGGTGGTTTCCGTGTTTTGAAGGAGTTTGAAGGAACCCTTGTCCACTCCAGTAAAGCCCACGAAACCAGCATTCTTAAAGGCTTCCAGTGAGGAGCCATCAATGAGCAGTACCCAGTACCGTACGGCCCTGTCCACGTACGTCCGGATGCATTTCCAACGTTCAGTGGCAAAACCTGCATTAAGGGCCTTTAGGCGCCGAAACAGCACCGCCGGCTCTTTGGTAATCTGGTCCTTGGTGCGAAACATTACCTTAAACGGCTTAGGGAGTTCGCTATCTCTCATTACTGAGAGCACCGCATCTCCCACCACCGAGTAGGCTAAGATTTCCTTCAACCATTCCCCAGTGAACGAATCCTCACAGGAGTATACCAGGGCCGTCAGGCTAAAATTCGCAAGGCGCGGTAGACGGCTCCCCGAAGGTATCCCATCTAGCGCCCCTAGAATCGCCTTCTCGATTGGGCCCACGTCTTCCTCCGTGATGACCGCCTTCGGATAGCCTTTTTTTAACAATGGCCATCTTTTCTGCGCTGGCGGCGTCACTATAGGATTTAGCCTTTTTTGCCGCCGCCTGCGAGGTGCTGGGCGAGGGAGTCGAGTCCTCCGTTCTAAGCCTCTTCAATTGGGTGGCACGTGCCGCCGCCTGAGAGGTGCTGGGCGAGGGAGTCGAGTCCTCCGTTCTAGGCCTCTTCAATTGGGTGGCACGTGCCACCGCACCCCCAGCGGGGGTGGAGGCCGTTTCAGACCCCGATTTGGCCTTTTCCCGAGCAATCTGTCGTTTACGGCGACGACGCTCGGTACGTTTCGAAGCCTTACCAGTCACACGCACCGATAAATCGGCACGAGTATCGCTGGATACAGGCCCTAGCGTAGTGGTATCAGTGTGGGTTCTGCTCTGAGCAGACCCCTGCACCGTGGGTGTTGTAGTTTTAGAGTTGTTTTTTATTGTGTTATCCATGAGAATCCCACGAGTAATATCACAAATTAAGATTCATTAGCTTCGGTCATTAGGGCTACAAAACGCATATGCTTATAAATGAATAATTTTCATAGAGAACTTGCAGACAATTTCTTTGCTAAAGAAAGTTCTGGTCTTAGAAGCCTCATGAGTGCTAGGAATCTGCAGCGCCCTACACGGTGTCAGTATTTTCGACTGGAATAATAATTTTTAGTGAAATACGATTTTCCCGTCACGGTGTTATTTGGCCTGAAACTAATGAGACTTTATAAAATTCGGTCGGATAGGATAGCGAAACTAAATTAGCACTGTTTTTATTGCACAATGTTATCTAATTTCCTTTTCACTTGTAAGCAGGTCTAACACAAAAAAGCGATGCGAAACCGCGTCTTTCAAAATTAAACCATAGCGCAAAGAAATACGAACTTCATCCAATAGATTTCTCTAATCAGCTATTGTTAAATATTTCGGAAAATGTTGAAAGAAAAAAATATATTTTTAATGTTTTTACAAACACTTTTAGTAAACAAAATTATTTTGAGTAAAAATAAATTGTGCTGGATCTTTTTGAGGTCACAAAAACAAAATAAGCAATGCAAACCAGATACTATGACATATCTTGAAGAGCATTTTATAATGTATGCTAATACCCACATGTTTGATGACTAACATAAGTCATCGTACACAGATCGTTTTTCAAAAAGAACATGAAGGTTTCTCAGAACCCAATAGTACTTGTTGATAAATCAAACTAGATCATATATAATATAACTGTATATTGTACTTTTGAAACTAAGCTCGTTTTATAACCCTGTTAATGAATCTTAATTCAATTTTTAACCCTTTTCCACTTTCTTTCTTTATTGACATATTTGTTGAACTTCGAAGCTGAAGTTTTTTGAATCCATGGCAATCTTAAAAGTAAAAAATTAAAAAACCGTAGTTACGCAATAACATCGATACCTTACAATTAATTTCGTTAATATTTACTATGATTGTACGCTATATCATATAACGATTCGGGTTTATCACGACTGGTAATCCGGGCTTTTTGATGTTAGTACTGTACAAAGATAAAAATGGAAAATATTTAATAACTATTTTAGCTTAATCCTCATCTGTTCTTTTCTCTTACCTTTATGTAATTTTGGTATTATTAAATTTAACACCATATACAGATTCATATTATGCTTCCAGGACACTAGATAGAAAACAACACGGATCATGTAATGATGTAGAAATCGGTTTGCATTATTCAGATTTACTAATAACCTATAAAGGGTGTATCTGAAATGGACGTAGGAGCGGAAGTATTTGGGTTCCTGAGGCCAATATAAGGCGAAACTGTGGTATGACATTTTGTCATACGCCAACTCATTTGAAAGTTACTTGAACCTCACACTTGCTAGTTTTCATAAATCACCGAGTAAATCACAGCATGTTGACTTCGTCTAAAACAGTAGGAATTAAGTTCAAGATGGGATTATTATTGAAAATTAGTGGTTGCCAGCTAAAACAAAAAAAGCCTCAAGCCATAGAGTAAATTTTTAAGGAGTAGAAAGTTGTACAGTTGGTGACTCACAACGAACATCATTGTAAAACAACATGTTACGATTAGTTTGTTGAAACAACTGACCGATACTAACGGGAAACTGACAGCGATAAGTAGCGGAAACTAATAAGGAAACCCGATATTTTTCTTCATTCTTCAAACAATCGAAAGTTTGCAAAAGCGTTCATTTTGGTTTGTGTACAAGCCTACGTTTCCAGTGATGTCTTGTTTCCATTAAATTAGCAAATTATTTTTTGCATGCTTTAAAACACTTTGAACCTTTAAAAGAAGAACCTTTTTTACCGTTTTTATGGGCAATATTCATAGAATAGTTCTAAGGAGTAAGAATGTACATTTCCTTATGGGTACAGTTGTTAGTTTACAATGTTGTTTTAATCTTAAATTCTTGACGCCAACTATTTAATAAAGCATGAAGTTCTAAGTTATACTTGAGTCGTTGATTTAACGTAGACGCGACAAAACAAGCGATTCTAGGCAAACACTCTAGTGACTAGTAGCGACTCTCTGTTGTGATGGCGCCAACATGGAATAAGTCTCGTGGAGTAGCAAATTAGCGGGTACGCGTAGGCCGCCGTGCCGTTGCCTTTTTATTGTTATCAAGACCAAAGTTTAATTGCAAGTTCATTTTGTTACTGTATTTTAATATTTCAAAATTATTGTGAATGAAATTAAAATAAACGCGTATATGTTTTAAAGTATAATCTAGAATATTCATCACGATTGGGCGTTTAAATATAACCAGTATTGTTTTAACCAAGGCTTATATTTTAAATCAAAGCTCTTTGAAGATTTTTTAAAAAAGATTTATAATTTTTTAAAGGCATTTTACCATAAATTACGAAGTACCCCTATGTAAACCAGTCCGTGGTCTGATACGAATACCCTAAAAAAGCTTTATTTATTAACAGTTTCTGCCATGTCATTAAGGAAAAGTAATTTTAAAATGATTGACTCAATCCTGATTTACACCGGGAATTTCAAATCTGGCCCGTAAAATTTGATGCAAATAAAGCCTCTTGCAAAATTTGTAGCAAGACATTTACAATGACCAATATGGGAGTACAAGTTATAAAAAGTCACGTTGCCAGTCCTAGGCACATTAGAAATGTACCAAGTGCTACACAGAGACTAGTGGAAATATCTTGCTTGTTTAATCAATGACCAAGGAAGAATCCCCTAGCTCATCAACTGAAGTTTGTGTACAGAATAAAACTTTGACTGAAACAGAGTCAGTTTTGTCTTCACAAGGACAGTCATCATTAACAGGATATCTCCCCAAAGAAAAAGTAACCACTGCCAAGACTGACAAGTTTAATTACCTTAGATCCTATCTGGAAGGTCCCGCACTGAGATCCATTAAAGCCTATTCATTAAGCAACGAGAACTACGAACATGCTGTGCAGACTTTGAAGAATGGCTTTGGAAAAAAGAGCCAAACTATGCGAGCCCATATGAATAAGCTAGTTCAATTAGTGCAAGTCAAGAGTTCGAGTGAGGTACAAGCCCTACGCCAGCTATATGATACCTGCGACACGCAAATAAAGAGCTTGGAAACCTTAGGAGTCCAGTCAACCACCTACTGTAGTATGATGTATACCATCTTGATGAACTACCTCCCCTCTGAACTCAACTTGGAATACAACAAGAAGATTGACGACGAAGACGAGTGGGACCTGGATTATCTTTTAGAGTACATCAGACGAGAAGTTGAGAGTAGAGAAAGAGCACTCATCATGAATAAACCATCCGTGCCAGAGAAGAAGGCCGAACCCTCCTACCAGAGATCTAGGAACGAAGCAAGTTCAATGAGACCCTTCAACAATTTCTCGAGAAGTCGGATTCGAAATCACCACACCTCCATCTGCAGAGAAAAGTTACAAACGCCTGAGAAACCCGCCTCGGAAATCGCAGTTGGACTAATTTCACTGAAAGACTTTGGACTAAGGAACTCACAAGTGTATCTTCAGACCCTTTCACTCATCGTGGAAGGAGCTACCAGTAAAACCTTGGCAAGATGTATATTTGAAAACGGGAGCCAGCGATCATTTATACGAGAAGATGTTTCCAGAGCCTTGAAATTGCCTGTTGTTTCCGAAGAATTAGTTAAAGTCACTCCCTTTGGAGAAACCAGAGAAACCACCAAGATCCAGAGAAGAGTGAAAGTCAAACTAAGAAGTACAATCGATCCAGACGTAGTAGTTGAGTTAACCCTCTTCGAATGGCCGATAATTTGTGAAGCCATGGTAGGCGTTCCTGGAGACGACATAGGACAGCAGATGATTAGCAAGGGACTGAAGCTGGCTGAAGTCACTGAACTGAATGGAGCTAAAGTCTCACCGGAACTAATAGTAATGATCGGAGCTGACTATTATTGGAAGCTATCGAAGCAGAAGTTCGAGAAACTAGACGGCGAAGTAGTAGGCGTCGAGACCGTATTTGGCTGGTCTGTCCAAGGACCTACCCCAGTCTCAGCTAACCTTAACGTCCAATCGTCCGTGGCTATGACCTTAGCAGTAGAAGAAGACCATTTATCACAGTGTTTGCGACGATTCTGGGAACTTGAAGCCTTGGGTATAGAAGAGAATCCACAAATCACAAAGACGGAACAAGATATCATCGATCATCATCGTTCTACCATCATTATGGTGGATGGTCGTTACCAAGTCCAATTACCTTGGAAGGCTCAATATTCACGGATCGACGACAACTTGGCCACAGCAACAAGACGAATGAATAACCTTATTAAACGATTTCAAAGAAACCCAGCATTGTTCCTCAGATATAAAGAAGTTATCGACGACTACTTGGATCAAGACATTATTGAAGCCCTAACTAACGACAGTGTTACAACTACTTCCGGATCAACGTACTACATTCCGCACTTCGAGATAGAACGAGGAGACAAAACGACCACAAAGACGCGTATAGTCTTTGACGCCTCCTCAAAGGAAAAGGGTTCTAAATCACTAAATGACTGTCTTTCACCTGGTCCTGGTCCCAATCTCAACCCTAACCTCTTGGAAATATTACTTCGATTCAGAATGCATCGAATTGAAATAATGGCCGACGTAGAAAAAGCCTTTCTACAGATTTCACTGGATCCCAAAGACGGAGATTATGTACGATTCCTTTCGATTGAGGATTTCCCTGGCCAAGAGAAGCCAACGTTCATCCACATGCGTATGAAGAGGGTACTCTTTGGAGTAACATCCAGTCCGTTCCTGTTGTCAGCTACGCTACAATTCCACTTCGATAAACGTCAAGACGAGTATCCTGAGATTTGCGACATTCTTCGTAAAAACATCTATGTCGACGACTATGTTGGATGCAACTTCTCTGTGGAAGAAGCCTTAGAAATTCGGAGGCAATCCTGTGAAGTTATGAATCAAGCACGAATGAACCTTCGCAAATGGGTATCCATTTCAAAAGGAAGTCATGGCCGTTTGGAGCAGAGAAGATGGTTCGGATCACATTACCTCCAAACAACTAAGTTCACCACTGAACGTTCTTGGAATTACATGGCACCCAGCTTCTGACACCTTTTCATTCGATATATCATCATTACTGGAATTCCTGACGCAAAAGAAGGATACCAAACGAAGTCTCTTACAAGCCGCAGCAAGACTTTTCGACCCTATCGGACTCCTAGCACCATTTGTCATAGTTGTAAAATGTCTCTTTCAAGAACTCTGGAAACAAGGCGTAGACTGGGATGACCATCTGCCGCTGGAGGTCAACAAGGCCTGGCAGCAATGGTGCTTCTACTTACCAAAGTTACGAAAATTATCAATTCCACGATGGTACTTTGCAGACAGCGAATCGGAAGTAACAGGATCCGAGCTTCATCTTTTCTGCGATGCCAGCGAGAAGGCATACGCCGTTGTCATTTATCTACAATATCGAACAGAGCAAGGATGTTACTGGGCATCAATAATCTCATCAAAAACCAGAGTAACACCGCCGAAGAAAGTCACCCTGCCAAGGCTCGAGCTCATGGCTTTTGTCATCGGGTCCTGACTCTTGAAACATACGCTTGTAGTCTTTGAAGGTAAAGTAACCCGACATCATTGCTGGTCTGATTCACAAATCACTTTACATTGGATTCGAGGACAGACGAAAAATTGGAAACCATTTGTTGCTAATCGCATCAAGGAGATCTAAGCAACAACCGATCCAATGTATTGGTCATACTGTTGCAGCACAGATAACCCAGCCGACATGCCGTCAAGAGGATGCACGATAAACGAGCTGATTGATAACCCAAAATGGTCGCATGGACCTTCGTGGTTGCGTGGAGTGGAAGAGAAATAGCCAGCGGGTAAATTTCCAACACCAAGCCCCACAAAGGGAACCTCTGCTCGATTTACACAAGGGTCAATCCGCCAGCCGAGTATTTAGAACTACCGCCTGGATCCTTCGCTTCCAAAGAAATATCAAAGTTTCCCCAGATGAAAGAATCTATGGCCCATTGAGCTCCGAGGAAATCAATCAAGCTAGAGACAGATGGATGCGAGACGTCCAGACAGCTGCCTTCACCATTGCGATCAGTTGCTTGGAGAAGAACCTCCCAATTCCTAGTTCATCAAGAATAGCCCAATTCTAACCGTTCATGGACAACAATCTTCTCCGAGTCGGTGGCCGTTTACAAAACTCTGGTTTACAGTTCGCCAAAAAACATCCACTCATTCTTCCATCGAAATATCGCTTGACTGAGCTACTTGTCAGAGAAGCTCATGAGAAGGTTATGCATGGCGGCTTCAATAGCCATCAAAGGCGGAAATCAAGTTTTTGCGCCTGACCGAGTCACAGAGGCTGCACCATTTACGATCACAGGGGTAGACTTCGCCGGACCGCTCTATGTCAGAAATCCTGGAACTATTCAGCACTCTAAAGTGTACATAGCACTCTATACGTGTGCTGTCACTCGAGCCTTACACTTGGAAATAGTCACGGATATGAGTTCGGAGAAATTCCTCCTTTCCTTCAGACGATTCACTGCTAGACGAGGGTTATGCCACACCCTGTACTCGGACAATGCGAAAGCATTTAAACGAACTGAGAAGGACCTTTCTGATATGTTCCGGGCTATTCAAAACAACGCTACTCAAGAGTTCCTGAGTCACAAAGGAATCAAATGGAAGTCTATAATCCCAAAGGCCGCCTGGTGGGGCGGATTTTGGGAGCGCCTTGTTCGATCCGTGAAGACATGCGTCAAGAAAACCCTTGGCCGAACATCATTGACGTTGGAAGAATTAATCACCGTCATGACCGAAATTGAAGTTGTATTGAATTCAAGACCCCCTAACTCATACGTTCGCTGATGGAAGGGAGCCCCTTCCTTTAACACCGGCGCACCTCTTTATTGGTCAACGCCTGACTTCCTTGCCAGATCAAGAGTTCAGTAAGGAAAACCAGTTCACCACCACACGAGAACAATTAATTAAACGAGTCAAGTATCGTCAGATGGTAGTCAATCAGTTTTGGAAAAGATGGAGGTGTAACTATCTAATGGAACTACGTGCTGCCCATTCCAACGTAACAGTCAAGGGTCTACCCGAGTTCAAGATAGATGACGTCGTCCTCGTCGAAGATCAACATCTGCCACGCCAAATCTGGAAAATGGGCCGCATCATCGAAACCTACATTGGCCGAGATGGAAAGGTGCGATCGTGCTCCGTGCGACTTCCCTGTGGAACCATACTGAAACGAGCTATCCAAATGTTGTATAATCTCGAGTTATCAAGGGATGACGGAGGATGTCGCAAGCTGAAGTTGTCAAAAAGCTCTTAACAAAAACTTGTATTTTTTACTGCCGATCTATTTATTTCCTGACGTTTTTTTAGACTAGTCATTTATTAGTGATTGTATAAAAAGCTACGGATTATCAATTAGAAGACAGTGTTCCTTCAATATCTCAATAGAAACAGTTGTTAGTTTACAATGTTGTTTTAATATAAAATTCTTGACGCCAACTATTTAATAAAGTATGAAGTTCTAAGTTATACTTGAGTCGTTGATTTAACGTAGACGCGACAAGGCTAGCGATTCTTGGCAAACACTCTAGTGACTAGTAGCGACCCTCTGTTGTGATGGCGCCAACATGGAATGAGTCTCGTGGAGTAGCAAATTAGCGGGTACGCGTAGGCCGCCGTGCCGTTGCCTTTTTAATGTTATCAAGACCAAAGTTTAATTGCAAGTTCATTTTGTTGTTGTATTTTAATATTTCAAAATTATTGTGAATGAAATTAAAATAAACCAAGGCTTAAATTTTAAATCAAAGCTCTTTGAAGATATTTTAAAAAAGATTTATAATATTTTAAAGGCATTTTACCATAAATTACGAAGAACCTTTATGTAAACCAGACCGTGGTCTGATAGGAATACCCTAAAAAAGCTTTATTTATTAACGGTTTCTGCCATGTCATTAAAGAAAAGTACTTTTAAAATGATTGACTCAATCCTGATTTACACCGGGAATTTCAAATCTGGCCCGTAAAATGTGATGCAAATAAAGCCTCTTGCAAAATTTGTAACAAGACATTTACAATGACCAATATGGGAGTACAAGTTATAAAAAGTCACGTTGCCAGTCCTATGCACATTAAAAATGTACCAAGTGCTAAACAGAGACTAGTGGAAATAACTTGCTTGTTTAATCAATGACCAAGGAAGAATCTCCTAGCTCATCAACTAAAGTTTGTGTACAGAATCAAACTTTGACTGAAACAGAGTCAGTGTTGTCTTCACAAGGACAGTCATCATTAATAGGCTATCTTCCCAAAGAAAAAGTAACAACTGCTGAAATACTGTGGGCATTAAGACTATTGCAAAAGAGGCAGTTATTTCACTCTTTAAATGATCTTTTAAAAGAATGTTCCCAGATAGCAACTGTGCCGAAGAATTTGCTATGAAAGAGAAGAAAGCTAAATGCGTCACATCATACGGTTTAGCTCCGTATTTTCAAGATCAACTTGATATACATTTGGATGAAATAGAAAAGTTTGTAATATGCTTTGACGAAGCATTAATCAAGGTCTCGCTGAGTGGCGAAATGAACACCAACATTAGATTTTGGAGTAATGTTCGTGGCCAGATTTTAACAAGATATTTTAATTGAGTATTTATGGGTCACGCTACAGCAAAAGATATTCTTCCAAAGTTTAGGGAAGGGATTTCTCCTTTGAAAACGGAAAACATTCTTCAATCAAGTATGGATGGCCCTAGTATGAACTGGGACCCTATTCTCTAAAAATCTAAATCATTTGGATGAGGATCTAAATCTAAACGTTTGGATCGGTTCCATTTGGACAAGGCGCTTAAAACCGTATTCTCCAATTCAAATCCAAATCGACATTTGGATCCCTCGCCAAACCTTTATCCAAACCAAATGTACGTCACTTCCTCTTTCATTGCGTAATTTTACTTAGTGTTTGTTGGTCAATTTTTTTGCAGCGTTAAATATAAAAGTAAAATGTTTTTAAGCCTTGGATTTTTGCATGTTAGATTGTAATAATTTTGTACAACTAAGAAACCTCTTAATTTGATAGTTTAAGCTTATTAGGCCTAATTAAAATTAATTTGAATGAAAAATAGGTGGATATCTTTTATTAATTGGGAAATAATGCACACATTTTATATTTAATTTTTAGAAGTTGATTTATTATTTATTTTGTGTATATAAAATTCAGCATTAATTTCATTAAGGCAATAAATTAATTACTTACGAGGAATTAACTAGTACAAATGTTTATAATAATAATAATCTAAGCTATGCCTATGAACGGATTTCCACACTAAGCCTTAGGCTTATTTACAGGTGGGTCCCTTTACAATGCATAGAGGGGTGGTGGCTAGCCCCTATGCCACAGCTAACCGACAGCGCCCTATACTAACTATTACCGTTACACTCGGTTTTCACTGGGCGATTTCCTTCGGGTTTAGAATTTCGCTTAATGAGCGAAAAGCGTAAAATTCTTTTTCGTATTTCTTTTTTTCGCTTTTGGGTTTTCACTGCGTAAAAGCCGAAAAGGAAAAACATATGGCATAGCGACCTCTATCACTCGACGAATGCGCGTGATTAAGTTTGCTATATGGAATAGGGAATCGGAACTGAACTGACCTGGAGTACTTGGAGTAATATGGAGGACGACAATACTGTTGAAGTTATTAATACGCTCAAAGTTTACTTATTACATCGAAAATGGAAGAAAAAACAATACACTAGACGATTCTGGGTTCGTGAATTATATGCGAGGTCTCGTCAAGGAGATTTTGCGAATCTCGTACAGGAAATGAGGCATTCTGACCAGGAAAAACACTTTGAGTAAGTTAAGCCTTGGCTTGTCAGCTTAGCTAGTGGCTACACCGCTACCCATGGCTATAGTCATGCTATGGTTATTTAGATGATGCAAGTTATAAAAATGTGCTATTCATTAGGTACTTTCGAATGTCTCAGGAACCATTTGACCACGTGTTTTTTTTTTGGTTCGGGACAAAATAACAAAAGCGGATACAAACTTTAGATATTGTATTGGACCTGAAGAACGATTAGCTCTCACTCTACGGTATTATTATTGATGGTATGCGTTGGTTATTGCTTTCTATATTGATACCATTTTCTTTTAGCTTTTTGGCAAGTGGTGATATGCAGGTGAGCATGTCTTACAGCAACCGAATGGGAAAAACTACTGTTTCCAACATAATTAAAGATACGTGTAATGCCATTTGGCAAACCATGGCTTCAATGTTCCTAGCTAGATTAAGGTTAAGACCCAATCCATGAATTGGTCAGGGGATATAGCGCGAGCAGTGCAGCGTCCGGGAGCGCGCGATCGAGTGGGCTATGACCGGGGACGCGATAAATATGGATAATTTACGCCCAAACCCTATTTTCGCGTTTGTTTTTCTTGAATTTAAGTTGCTAATGCGCGTTTTTTAACTTATCGTGTCAGATAATGTCACTCTTTCAATTAAATATTAAATGAAAAACATTTTCGTCGATAATTCTTCGTCTTATATAAGCACAAACTTGTCATAATTTTCAAAAATAGGAAAGCGACATCTCCCTGCCTTTGGCTATGATCTTAACTCAGTAGTCCCCCAAAAGTAAATTAGCTCTGGGCCAAATACACAGTTTGAGAAATATATGAGAAAGAGGGATATCTCCCAGTTTAATCATATCTCCATCTTCCTTCGTTTAAAATCCATCCATCGACTAACAATATTGTTATTTCTTATTAGTCCATGATCCATCAGGGCTCTACATAAGGCACTAGTCAAGGCATTTGACTACTAAAAAAAAACCTTGACTACTAAAATAAATCGAAATCTGGGGGTTCTTTAGTCAACTTTACTAGTAAAAAAAGTCCCAAATATTCGTAAACCAAGCGTCTCAAAATAGTTTTTAATAGAGCTAAACATTTAGTGGTAAAGCAAATATATACATTACCTTACCATCTTGTTTTTTAACCCCCATTTTTAACCCACTAGTCAGTGACTACTAAAAAATTGGGATAGAGGGCTCACTTAAAAGCTTAGTTTTATTGTTGATATAAAAACGCGGTACCGATGATGGATATTGTTCATTCATTGTTTATTTTATGTTTAGTTTATTTTAAAACCAAATATATTCGAGACTTTTGAATTATTTTTAAAAAGAACTTCACACGCTATTACCCTATGGTTAATTGTTTTTTTCGGGATTAAAATATACTGCAGTTTAAGTTAATTTATATAGTTTTCGAGTATGGTAGGCTTAACGTTGGCCTTAGTAACATTTCCTATTGAAAAATTGCCGTGATAATATAGGGTAGTAAGAGCTTAATGATTCGTTTCTCAACTTTTCCATGCAAATGTTGCCTGTTTTCTTGAGTATATTATGTAGAGAAAGTTTTTGGGGTCGGTATATTCTCCGAAACGGAAGGAAGTCGCTAGAAACGGGGCGCCCGGCAGCGCCGGCGAGCGACGAACGGACGCAACAGCTTGATGGCGACCAAAATTTGCAGGCACTCCTCCACCCCTTCCCCCTTTTTTATATTTAATGGGCTTCGGAAACGCGGCAAAAAGAAATTTTCTCGAGAAAGTCGCGTGCCGTCCATATATACACTATAATGCTCCTGTAAGTTTATAAGTGATATGTTCCATAAGTATGACACTACTTCGTCATGCTATACGGGGAGACTTACAACTGAGAGCTAGTTCGAGAAAGCGAGAATTGAAGTCCTACACCCGGTGGTTAATTTTGCAGGACAGGACTTCCATCTAGGCCCTATATAGTCTGTACTAAGCCTTTGACAGCGTCTCAATAGGCGTATATTCACTTTATGAGAATCTACAACCTGCGTTGTCACTTCATGACAAGCTCCAGTTACAAACTTATGGTGAACATATCTTATGAACTTATGAGTTATCCTTGCTCGGTCTAGCCAATTACATGCTCTACCCTCGGCTATGGTACCCTAATTTTTCCAATTTTTGCACCGCCTGAAATTTAAAGGGATAGTGCAGTCTCAGTTTATACATAGTTTACAGACTAAGACGATTCATACCATTTACACGGGAGGCCAGGCTTAAGGTGTTACGCAAGGAGGCCTGACTCACTGAATGAGTCTAAAACCAGGCCTCCTTATGTAAATGGTATGAATCCTCCTAGGTATGTTTTGTAAGCAATACAGGATGAAATTTACCATAGTCTTACCCTTAAGTAAAACAAAGGTTAATACCAAAATAATAAATGTCTTTATTTCAAAATCTAGTCACCAATATGGAGAGAATTTTTTCTATCTCGGACAATTGCCAAGTAACATTAAATATATATTGCGAAGTACCTGGGCAGGTACGAGGTCATCGACCGATATTTCAAGGCCATGATGATGACGATTTCAACCAAGAGGAGCTAGCTCCGGAAGAAATGGATCACCATCCCGCCGCCCGAGATGATTTAAGAGAAGAACCCGCCGCCCAGCCTCCAGTACGGCGGCCGAGACGCGGTCGGGCAGGACGAGTTGAGGGCAACGAACGTCCTCAAGTGGGGCGACTGGGGCGACCAGTAGACGAACCAGAGGACGAAAGAAACTTTGTTGCCGATCCTCCAGTTGTAATGGCCCGTTCGGGGGTGACACTCCGAGCTCGGGTCATTAGAGAAAAGTCAGTCAACATTTCTTATTTTAAAACACTTTATTAAATTCAAAATAATATTTACGAAAAACAAGAAACAAAAAGCGAGCACGACCTCTTGGATAGGCATCCAAATACGAACTCCCGAGCTAACAGCTAACAATCGAGGCAATAATATCCCCGGGCATTAGGGTAATAAAAGTTTAACTAGGGGCTAACAGTACAAAGTTTCAAGAACGCTCTTTTAGCATGGGAACGCTATTTATTGAAAAACTACACGAAAGAAAAAGTAACACATAAACGAGAAAAAGGGAGAGCAAAGGACAAGTCTAACTGTAACAATAAAGAAAGGAAAAGTCTATCTATTACAATCCCCACCACTAAGAGATAGCGAGGGAAAAACGATTAAGCAACATCTAAACATTTTAAGTTCGGCAATATTTCTCATTAGGGCTTCTCTTCCTAATTTAAGAAATAACAAAAATATTGATATGACAGAAAATTAATGGCATTTGTTTTCTGACATAATCATGGCTTGAATTCTAATATTAAGATTTTCTATTCTAATAACTTAGACTACAATAAACTTGTTTCATCGCGGCCAATAACAACAAAGTTTGGTTTCAGCATGCGTCTAACATTGGTTCTTAAGTCCTAATGAACTAGACTAATTAACGAATAAAACCTTCTAGGTATGGTTAAGTTTCCATTACCCGCACGGACACAAAATACTACAAAATATAGAGTTATACATTAATGACCAAAGTACTAGTACAAATATAGAATCAAACAAAACAAAAATATTATTTACATTTATTTACATGAATCTAAGCACCGCTAAGTGTCTTTAGTTAAAAGTACCCAATATTTAAGCATAGTTTTTCCGGGTATTTGGACGCAATAAGCGGGTGTTGGGAGGTACAGGAGTCACAGTTTGTTTTGGTAATGGTACCTCCTGCATCTCTGGATCAAACCGTCTTCTCTTATAGAGTCTTAGGTTTGACAGGTGTTGAGTACCGACGGACTTATTGTCTTCATTTTCCAATTTAAATGCTAGGTCACCCGCGGCACCGGCTACACGGTAGGGACCCAAATATAGAAGGGCTAGTTTGGCCGTTATACCCTCTTCTTTGGATGATAGAGGATGGGCTTTAATCAAGACCTAATCTCCGATCTGGATATTTACGGCACGGTGTCGCAAATCGTAATTTCTTTTTTGGCGCGTTTGTGATAACGCGATGTTATCCCGGACTCGTTTTTCCATCGCGGTCATGTCTTTCTCAATTTTCGCGGCATATTCCTCCATGGTAATCGGATCAGTAGGCGGTTTCGCGAGGGCATTGTCAACCGGTAAACGCAGAGCTCGACCATATGTAAGTTGTGATGGTGGAAACTCCGTGGTCGAATTCACGGCGGAATTAAGAGCTAAAACAGCTTTCGGAAGTCGTACGTCCCATTTTCGATGGGCGTCGTGTGCATAAATACGCAAGATCTGTTTAAGGGACCGATTGTACCTTTCCACCATATTAGCCTGTGGATGGTACACCGATGTGGTATGGTGCGCGATTCCGTTATTCTGGCACATTTCGGAGAACAACCGAGATACAAATTGACTCCCGTTGTCCGAAATGATGACTCTGGGTACTCCATGTCGACACATGTGTTTGTAACAGAGTCGACGAACCGCGGATGCTGTGGCGCGTCTCAAAGGTTAAGCTTCCAGCCATTTAGAAAAGGTATCGACTATTACTAGAATAAAGGAACATTGTTTGGCGCTCTGGGGCAACGGTCCAACCAAATCTATACTGTACACTTCCCCAGGCGAGGTCGGCACGATTGGTTGTTGTAAACCCATTTGTTTTTCGTGGGTTGGCTTGGCTTTTTGACATAGATCGAACGACAAGACATACGTTTTGCAGTCCTTGGTCATTCCTTCCCAAAAGCAGCGTTGTCGCGCGGAATACCGTCTTTTCTACACCGAGGTGACCCGCTTTAGGATCGTCATGAATTAGCGCTAAGACCGCTTCGCGTAACGAGCGCGGAATACAAGGAACCCACGTTGGTACCTCATTAAGGGTGTTTTCCATCCGATATAAAACCGAATCACATAGTAGATATTGAGAAGCCTGCCTTCGAATAACACGAGCGAGGGGCTTAACATCCGGTAACGTACCATGACTAATAAAGTCAATGATAAGTTGGAGTCGGTCATCTTCCTTTTGATGATCTCTCAAAATTTCTGGCTTTAAAGCTGGTAACGCTTCTAATGTCTCTGGCTGACCTTGTTTTATGGCTAAAACATTGATATGGGCTACAGATTTTACTCCGTCGGGAACGAAGAGTCTTTCTACTTCTTCCTCAAACGGTTCTAGGCTATTATCTTCTCTGGCATACTCGGCCCTTGAAATAGCATCTGGGACTATGTTCTCCTTTCCAGGTATATGTTCCACGATAAAGCTAAACTCTTGTAGTAATAAAGCCCATCGAACAAGACGACTATCGATGTCTCGCATCTTGTTTAGCCAGACTAGCGCTTTATCCGTTCATAGGGTGAAAGTATGTCCGTCCAAATAATTTCTAAACCTTTTTACGGCGATTACTACCGCTAGCAATTCTCTCTCAGTCGCGTGATAACGTTGTTCAGCTGGTTTTAGCATGTAGCTAGCAAACGCGACTACTCGTTCTTTCCCTTCTTCATCTTGCTGTAATAAAACGGCGCCAACCCCGGTCTGCGAGGCATCCGTTTGCAGAATAAAGGACACGGGAGGCCAGGCTTAAGGTGTTACGCAAGGAGGCCTGACTCACTGAATGAGTCTAAAACCAGGCCTCCTTATGTAAATGGTATGAATCCTCCTAGGTATGTTTTGTAAGCAATACAGGATGAAATTTACCATAGTCTTACCCTTAAGTAAAACAAAGGTTAATACCAAAATAATAAATGTCTTTATTTCAAAATCTAGTCACCAATATGGAGAGAATTTTTTCTATCTAGGACAATTGCCAAGTAACATTAAATATATATTGCGAAGTACCTGGGCAGGTACGAGGTCATCGACCGATATTCAAGGCCATGATGATGACGATTTCAACCAAGAGGAGCTAGCTCCGGAAGAAATGGATCACCATCCCGCCGCCCGAGATGATTTAAGAGAAGAACCCGCCGCCCAGCCTCCAGTACGGCGGCCGAGACGCGGTCGGGCAGGTAGAGTTGAGGGCAACGAACGTCCTCAAGTGGGGCGACTGGGGCGACCAGTAGACGAACCAGAGGACGAAAGAAATTTTGTTGCCCGCCGTCCTGTTGGTCACGCAAGAGGAAGAGGATGCGGACGATGTCGTCTTTAATCAATCAATCAAGTGTTTATTGCGTGTCCATAACACCTTTCGGCTTTTTACAATGGG
Organism: Phalangium opilio; assembly: GCA_019434445.1. Taxonomy (NCBI): domain Eukaryota; kingdom Metazoa; phylum Arthropoda; class Arachnida; order Opiliones; family Phalangiidae; genus Phalangium; species Phalangium opilio. Next base: position 27,583 of record JAEQBA010003406.1, on the reverse strand, counting down.
TCACGACGTCTTAAATTAAAAATCGAAAATTTAAATTAATGTAAAACAAAATGTAAACGTTTCGAATACAATATCTAAATTCAATCACGGTAATTAAATATAACTAAAAAATAGGTAGCGTGAAATTGAAAGTTCAAACAAAAAAATATTCAATTAACCAAGTTTTCTCTCTCCTTAAAATAATTTTCAATATAAAAAAAACAAGTTGGGAAAACCAAAATATTACCTCTCCGTGTCGAGAAGATTATATAAACAAAATTATCCAATGAAAACACTTTTGCCCTCATCCTTTATATATATAGGAGGCAATGAATGAAATATATATCACAATTCTCGGGCCTTGATAGATATAGGAGGCAATGAAGGAAATATATCGCATGCACGGGCCTTGGTAGATATAGGAGGCAATGAAGGAAATATATCGCATGCACGGGCCTTGGTTGATACAGGAGGCAGTGATAACCTCTCTTTGTACGAGAGGTTTATCTTTAATATTTAAATAAATATAATTATTTTTAATTATTTTAATCTTCAATAATTAACATTAATAATAGTTAAATCGTTTAAAATAAAGTTATACCTATTATCATCTCAAACTTTGCTAATATTGACGTTTAAAGTGAAGGGTACCCCTCTTGCCCGCTTTCTTCAAATTTTGGGGTATATATACGATTCGATTCCATTATAATAGTAAGGAAAAAGCGCAATTGCGAAAACCTTTGGTGGCGATCCCACCTTAGGGAGGCTAGACGTTTCTCGTAACCCTAGCTGATCGCCGCGTATATCCTAAAACCAAACGATGATAATGGAGTAGAAGCCAATGATACAGATTGGTGTCTATGTGGAATAGACGGCAGACCAGTGGATGGTGGTGTTAGAAGCCAGTGTAAGTGCAGACTGGTGTCAATGTGGGATTGACAAAGAACAGAAGATGATGGTGTTGGAAGCCAGAAAAGTACCAGACTGGTGTTCATGTGGGATGGACAAAGATCAGAAGATGGTGGTGTGAGAACTCAAGTAGAGGAGCCATTTCCGTGACTGTGAAAGCAGTTCGGAAATGGCGAACACGTTTGCTCCGATACGCAAACTGCGAACGCGGTCACGTGGGTGTAACAACGGACAGACAGACACACACACAGACAGACACGGCCGTTACAGAACCTCTCCTGGACTACGTCACACGGAGAGGTAATAAGTCCAAATCTTTACAATCTTTCAAGACATTGGTTTTCGTTGTTGCGGATTAATTTTTAATCAATTATCTAAGTTATCCTTCTTTTTAAAATATTTCTTTATATAAAAAATTGAGTGAGTAAATAAGTCCAGATCTTTATAAAAGTTTCCAGTTACTTGTATTCTAGAAATTGGATTAAGTTGCTGCGGTTCTTACCTCTCCGAGTGACGTATGTCACGGAGAGGTTCTGTAACGATCGTGTGTGTCTGTCTGTCTGGGTGTACTCGTACATGTTTGTCGAGACATGTAAAAGGGTTTTAATAAGTCATACGAATAGGGTGAAGCCAATATGCTTTTGGAAAACCCACAGTACAATAGGTACGATATGGATGTAATTACGTTGACGAAAATCTTATTGCATTATATGAAAAACATAACGTAAGAATTTACTAGATACTTTTAAGTCATTTACTGAAGGTTTTAACGTACCCGATTTTTTAGTTGGCAATTTTTAAGTAAGGAAGACGTCATTGGTAGTGTTAAAAGATGGAATCAGACTATCAACCGAAAACTTTCAAAAAATATGTTCACTGCGATTAAGGCTGTTTTTCCGCAAAAAGTTACCGATTTCGAACACTAGATGGCGCTCTACATCGTAATGGGGGATCCCCTTTTTTTCGGGAAATCAAGACGAGGAAAACACATGCTAGCCCGAATGCACGCCGCCACATACAGATACAATGGGTCTTATCTATTGCAAAGAAAGGGTCAGTGTTTGGTCTTGGATAGAAAAGTGGGTCTAATGGTTTATTGGCAGTTACTGACATCGCTTGTCGGTAGAAAAGTAAATACAAAGAAGCTAAAAATAAGCTTCGGAGGGGAGTCATTTCACATAGTAAGATTTCTGAAAACAAATAATGAAATATTTTTCTTTTTTGAGTAAATTGTAACTTGTAAGATCAAATTGTAATTTTTATTAATTTTGGGTCGGTCTATATTTCGTGTTTTGATATTTCCCCATCCGCTTAACAATTTAGGAAAGCTTCTTGGCGAGAGAGGGAGATTACCCCAATGGCGGCCCCGTCTGTTGGTTCCTCTGAATGTAATTTCCGAAATTGTCTATTGCTGAGATAATGAGACTTTGATGAATTTCGTAGGTAGAAGATTTAGGAGAAATAGTTACATAAAATATTTGCCAGTATTCTGTGGTAGTATCAGTATTCAAGCCTTCTTCCAAATTATTTCTTTAATTTCTTCCTTCCGGAATCTTCGACAGCATTTTTTCTTTTGGTTGACTTCACAGAGGCCTGTTCTTGAGCCCTTACAATGTAGTCAGGATCTCGACACCTCTTACCTCTAGGAACTTGCGGATCTATGACTTCCGGTAGGATACAGTCCAAGTAAAATGACTTTAGTTTTGGTAGCATTACTTCATTCCACATGTTTTCATCCTTTTCAATTTCTTCCACGTGAAGCTCGGTATCTTCGTCTACAAACAGAATGAAGTAGCATTTCTGTTTTCCGGTGATATTTAGCTGACCTTGAACTTGAAAAAAATAATCGTGGTTTCTTTTTAGTTTTAATTGGTCGTTAACGATTTGCAGGCAAAAGTTCTTAGTTTTCAACGCATGATCCTGCAACTTCGTCCCTTTATTTTCATTTCTAGCCGAAGGTGCCGTTTTTATTTCCACTATGGCATTTTCCGCATCCAACACTCCATCGGGGCTTGCTCCTAAAAATCCCTTTTCCAAATCTATGAAAAGGCCGCTATTACGAGCTTCTTTTTTATTCTCCATCTGAAATCGGTGAAACGCTACGGACTTATTTTTCTACCCGTATTCGGTGCTGGGGGTGCGAAACACTGTTTTATAAAGAAGTTGTTTCACAAGAGCGTGACAGGATGTTTTAGTCATTCGTTTGACAACCTTTCCGAAGTTAGAGGCTGTGAGTCGGTGATGTTTGTTGCCATCGTAAATCGGGATACCATGTTGACCACGTGACTGATTTTCAATATTGTCTCTTTGCTCTTTGGTTACCTGCAGATTTTTCAAATGACTTTCACCAGCAGCTTTTAGTTGCTCCTGGGTCAGTGGAGTTTGTTCGGGGAGCGGTTCGTAGTCGGTGTTTATCGGCGGTAGCTTCGATTTTGTTTGAATACTTTATGAGCGGGTTAGCGAACAAACGCTTCGATGTTGCGACATTTATTTTTCTACTCCTCTCGATATGACGCTTGAAATATATTCCTGGACTTTTTCCCGCCGAGAACCTTTTGTATGGCGACCTGTGAAAGCTAGCGTCTCCTTTCTGGTACGATAGTCCGGAAACGTATACTCGCCTATTCCAGCCACCTTTCTATGAATAGTTAATTCTCTTACCCCAAATGAACTTAGCAATTTGACTCATGAACAACTCGGCACGATTGCTGGTTTCATTCAGAAACAATCGATCTGCTTTGCTTTTGAGTCTATCCAGTACAGCCATCATTTGAGGATAGGCGCCGCTCTCTTTCAATTTTGCCAATTTCGCCTTGCTTTTTTCCTTCTCTTCTTCCGTTTGAATCTTCTCCCCTCGTCGATATTTACAGAAATACTCCCTACAGTTGTCATGTTGTCCAAATACATGAAGAGGTCCGTTTGCTAAGTCTCGTCGTAGGTCTTCGGCGTTGCCATTTGTTCGAGAAACGTGTCCAATGGCGCTTCTCGCCGCAATTGTCAATCTCTTTACTTGCGGTTTCAAAATACGAACCCTTGCGTCGTAAGAATACTTTGTATCCAATGTGATTTTGTGTAAAGATCCAGTATAGCATTTAACACAGTGATTAGCGCATTCTAATTTCGTGACTTTAAATCCATAAGATACTTTTTCCATGATCTTGGAATGCACGCTCGAATCACCATCCGCAATGAACCGGTTGTATCGTAGTCCGTGCATTGTCTCGCTGCATTTGAAGCCTTCAACAATTATATCCGCCTCCATTGCCGAAGATGAGCCATCCCAGTTTCGGTAGCACTGGTGATCACTCCGCTGTGCTTCAGTCTTCTTGCTATCAAGTACGCATTTGTAGCAGAATTTGTTGCGTATTCCTACAAAAACCAGCTTCTTCGTTCGATAGCCAATAATCGCGGCTACTCCCGAAGGAGCGTTGTAGTTGTGACCGTAAGATCGTTTACTCCAACCACCATCACAAATAACTGTAATGTACGGAACACCATCCTTGTCTACATCTTCGGCTTCGACGGCCAACCTTCGTTCTTCCTCCCCAGCTTTCTTCATTTCGTCAGTCAGATGGGAGCTCCAAACGTGTTCCAATTCGGTCTCGATTCTTTGATACCTTTTATAGCTTATTGGGGGTATGTTCAATACTGCCAAGACACTAGAAATTTGGGTGTGTCCACTTCCGGATGTAACAGCCCCCCAAACAGCATTCTCGTTGACACCTGGTTTGGAGTTTTCAGACGTTCTCGTTTCAGTTCTTTTGCAAGATGAACATTCGAAAACAAAGTTGCTCTTGAGGCCCTCGTGAATTTCCTTCACCCATTTTAGGTTTCCCGCTGTACATATTTTTGCGTGCTCTGCTTCCAACTTCATACTCCAATCAAAGACATGTTGAATTTCTACGATTCGATAGCCAGTGAGGTTTGAAGGGAGTAGAGCGTTTTTATTTTGTTGATTTTCCTTAGCCAGATATAGATCATTGTCGGCAAATATACGCCTAAACCGAGAAACAAACGGTTGAAATTAAATATACATAATGTTAGGGATATCTAAAATGAAAAAAGCTGTACGCGTGAACGCGTGGTTACGTGACAAGATTTGTTCTATCACGCGTACAAGTACACGTTTTTCATTAGATTTGTCAATCTCTCTAATGTAAAACAATTTCATATAATTACCTAAATTCTAGTTGCCCTAAATCAAAACGATTACGATTGCGATAGCTGACCGGAGTGCAAGAACGCGCTTCAATTCTTGATCGTTTCGGAGTGCTCAAATGTTCCGGTTTCTTAGGTCCTTTCGGAGTACTATTCGTATCATTTTGCTCCATCGTTTCTTCAGAATTTTCGTAATTAGTGGGTACTTCACCTAACTCCTGATTTATATCGACTTCGGGGTTCTCCTTGGATCGCAAATCTTTGACAGTTTGATGTCGCAATTTCGCTGATTTTGCAGTTTTGTTTCTTTTCGCAGTTTTATATCTTTGCTTACTACCCATGGTTTTTAATAACTTCCTATTCAAATAGTAAAAATGTTTCCTAGCACAAAAATTATAAAGAAGCTAAAACTATATTCACAGTCCGAACCAGTTGTTATAACCGAGCACATAAACTAAACTAGAAAGATATTTGTAAAATACCAAGTAACCAAACACTTTCTTCGATATTCCCCCCCCCAACAGAATGTGGGTTTTTCTACTGAAAAATGCAGAAGTCTAAGCCAAGTGTTGTCTCTCAACCCCTATTCCACCTCCCCCTTTTCCCATTGTAAGTATTGTCAAAAACTTTGGCTTCGGAATGTCCTTTATAACCCTAAATAGACCCCCTTCCCTTTCGACTGCCCCTTTCTGAGCGGGAGAGAAGCAATTTCTCTGTTTTGGAAACACCACCTACCCCTGGCGGTTTTCCTTCGGAACTAGGACTCTGTGTTAATGCAATGGATAAATTATAAGGATGTATTTCATCCTACGGTTATTTAAAACTAAACTAGCATGTTATTTTATTAATACCTTATAAAAAAGGTGAGATTTCGATCTATGATTTGAGAGTAATTTTATAGTGATACCATATTCAGAACTGAAACTACAGGCCAATAACCTGGCCTTCTATTTTTTGGAAAAAGTTAAATTTTGACTTACAACCCACTTATCATTTAAAATAAAAAAGATATAGGAATCAAAAAGTACTCAAATCATACATTCAAATGTTTTGAACCAAATGCCATATTTCGCAACCCAATTGGTTTGCTATTTCTACAAAACGGTAGGATGAAAAGGAGACATGTGAGGGCAAAACTTAATTGACTTTAAATAGTTATAACTAACGATTCCGATATTTGAGATGGACAAATCTAGCACGAGTACATTAAGCAGACATTTCTCTATTATATTTGAAACCCTAAAATTTATAACTGTAATAATAAATGAACTACGTTGATATAATCAATGCTCAAAAACGTTGTTTTGAGGGAAGAAGAGCCTTAAGCTTGACGTATGTATAGTGCAAATTAAATTATGACAGCAAATAATCTATTTCTTTCGCTCAAGAGGCAATGTTAATAGGCTTGTCTCCCGCGGGCTCCGTCTAATGTTGCCTCTTGGCGAGATTAAACGAGACTAATATGGCGGCCCCGCCCCTGTGCCTTGGATTCTCTCCAATTATATATTGGAATGGTCTATTAATAATTAATTTGGAAACTGCTGATTTGTATTTACACTCATTTTTGATAACTTTCAAATATAATAGTTTGATAAACGTTCATAAAAGAGCATCGGGGCAGGAAGGGTACTATCAACTGTTAGGCTATTTTGATTATCTAGTGATTTTTTATCTGCATAAACACCTTAAATAGTTGATTGTTAATTGGAAAATGTTCCGAAACGTAAATTTGCTGTAGTTTTAAATAAGTAGGTGTGCTGGAGCACTATATATATACCCTATGTTAATCCTGAAGAAAAATTAGTGGAAACTGTTATTTTTCAAGCATTACAAGAGGGTGTGGGAAATTCGATTTAAAAAAGACGAAACGAAAATAGAAGAGTAAGGCTTACTTGCCTTCACAGTATACTAACTCAAGGATTTTTTGATTCTGTTGAGATTGATCAAGTGAACCACTTTGAGTTATAAAGAATGGGAAAATAATATTTAGAAACTTACAGGTATTGGATACATTTATGTCATTCTATTTCCTCAATCCGAGTTGCGTAATGACGCATGACGTCTCACCACCATTATCAATATCAGGCTACAGGATCTTCAGTACAATATCTCGGGTCAACAACGACTTGGCATCAACATCTATGAGCCTACTAGGAATGAATTCTACTATTTACATTTATGCTTTACTAGCTCTTGTTTTTGTATCTCTCACTTCTCTTTTTATCTCAAGTACTACCCGTTTAAAGAATGAGAGAATATGTTGTAGCAGTTTGTTTCGAATGATGTGGCTCTTTTCATCAAATCTTTTATTAAACTGTTAAGTATTTAATTTTTTCAATGTACATTCTTAAACTTGTCCAAACAAAATCACTCATTTACTGGTATCGTCTAATCTGGTATACTGAACCCCGACTGTTAAGTGAGTTTGTAAAATGATAGGTAACAGGAAGAATGCGGATTTATCCCTCTACACAATCCATTCTTATCGCTGACAACATGGCTTTGAAACCACTGTAACATCCTAGTTGCAGGCAATCTGGCCTCTTTGGGGCGAACACTACCAGCGAGGATTTTGGTTGGATCGTGGATTCTGGCCACGTTTATAATCATAAAATCATACCATGGTTCAGTGAAAAGCGAAGTTTTGATTTCAAAATCAGAGTTTCTCAACACTATTGAATTAGAAATCCCAATATTGTACCTTTAATTTTGAAAAATGGAAAGCTAAATAAAATGATCAACGTAAGTGCAGGTCATAAATCAATTAAACATGATCAAACATTAAGTCTTGACTAAACACAGAGATCTGACACTGTGTACAAGAAGCTTCGAAAGAGAATGGCTTTAAATGGATATTATTACGATAATTTTTATGAAGAAAACGTCACCGACAACTTTCTGAAAGGAGAGGGCGTTTCATTGCACGAAATTAAATATATTGACTCTGTCATTTTTAGAATTTACACTCAATTGTTTAAATCGAAAAGGGTATTGCACATTGGAGAAACGGAATTCGAAACGACAGCTCTACATTTGTTATTCAACAAGAAACTACCCTCAAATATACTTGAAAACCTTAAATATCTGTAAGATCTTTAGCTTTGTTTTGGCATGTGACGTCTCTAAATTATCTGTAATTTGGTTTATGGATTTGAAAATGTATAAAAAGCCCTTGTCAATAACCGCGAACGTTTAATAGTATTTTCGACTGAAATAATAATTTTTAGTGAAATACGATTTTCCCGTCACGGTTTTATTTGGCCTGAAACTAATGAGACTTTATAAAATTCGGTCGGATAGGATAGCGAAACTAAATCAGCACTGTTTTTATTGCACAATGTTATCTAATTTCCTTTTCACTTGTAAGCAGGTCTAACACAAAAAAGCGATGCGAAACCGCGTCTTTCAAAATTAAACCATAGCGCAAAGAAATACGAACTTCATCGAATAGATTTCTCTAATCAGCTATTGTTAAATATTTCGGAAAACGTTGAAAGAAAAAAGTATATTTTTAATGTTTTTACAAACACTTTTAGTAAACAAAATTATTTTGAGTAAAAATAAATTGTGCTGGATCTTTTTGAGGTCACAAAAACAAAATAAGCAATGCAAACCAGATACTATGACATATCTTGAAGAGCATTTTATAATGTATGCTAATACCCACATGTTTGATGACTAACATAAGTCATCGTACACAGATCGTTTTTCAAAAAGAACATGAAGGTTTCTCAGAACCCAATAGTACTTGTTGATAAATCAAACTAGATCATATATAATAATACATTAAAGTCAGTATGAAGTCTTATCTAAGAGAGCAACCGCTCTCATAGAATAACTGTATATTGTACTTTTGAAACTAAGCTCGTTTTATAACCCTGTTAATGAATCTTAATTCAATTTTTAACCCTTTTCCACTTTCTTTCTTTATTGACATATTTTTTGAACATCTAAGCTTAAGTTTTTCAATCCATGGCAATCTTAAAAGTAAAAAATTAAAAAACCGTAGTTACGCAATAACATCGATACCTTACAATTAATTTCATTAATATTTACTATGATTGTACGCTATATCGTATAACGATTCTGGTTTATCACGACTGGCAATCCGGGCCTTTTGCTGTTAGTACTGTACAAAGATAAAAATGGAAAATATTTAATAACTATTTTAGCTTAATCCTCATCTGTTCTTTTCTCTTACCTTTATGTAATTTTGGTATTGTTAAATTTAATACCATATACAGATTCATATTATGCTTCCAGAACACTAGATAGAAAACAACACGGATCATGTAATGATGTAGAAATCGGTTTGCATTATTCAGATTTACTAATAACCTATACAGGGTGTATCTGAAATGGACGTAGGAGCGGAAGTATTTGGGTTCCTGAGGCCAATATAAGGCGAAACTAAGGTATGACATTTTGTCATACGCCAACTCATTTGAAAGTTTCTTGAACCTCACACTTGCTAGTTTTCGTAAATCACCGAGTAAATCACAGCATGTTGACTTCTTCTAAAACAGTAGCAATTAAGTTCAAGATAGGACTATTATTGAAAATTAGTGGTTGCCAGCTAAAACAAAAAAAAACCTCAAGCCATAGAGTAAATTTTTAAGGAGTAGAAAGTTGTACAGTTGGTGACTCATAACGAACATCATTGTAAACAACATGTAACGATTAGTTTGTTGAAACAACTGACCGATACTAACGGGAAACTGACAGCGATAAGTAGCGGAAACTAATAAGGAACCCCGATATTTTGCTTCATTCTTCAAACAATCGAAAGTTTGCAAAAGCGTTCATTTTGGTTTGTGTACAAGACTACGTATCCAGCGATGTCTTGTTTCCATTAAATTAGCAAATTATTTTTTGCATGCTTTAAAACACTTTGAACCTTTAAAAGAAGAACCTTTTTTACCGTTTTTATGGGCAATTTTCATAGAATAGTTCTAAGGAGTAAGAATGTACATTTCCTTATGGGTACAGTTGTTAGTTTACAATGTTGTTTTAATCTTAAATTCTTGACGCCAACTATTTAATAAAGCATGAAGTTCTAAGTTATACTTGAGTCGTTGATTTAACGTAGACGCGACAAAACAAGCGATTCTAGGCAAACACTCTAGTGACTAGTAGCGACCCTCTGTTGTGATGGCGCCAACATGGAATGAGTCTCGTGGAGTAGCAAATTAGCGGGTACGCGTAGGCCGCCGTGCCGTTGCCTTTTTAATGTTATCAAGACCAAAGTTTAATTGCAAGTTCATTTTGTTATTGTATTTTAATATTTCAAAATTATTGTGAATGAAATTAAAATAAACGTGTATATGTTTTTAAGTATAATCTAGAATATTCATCACGATTGGGCGTTTAAATATAACCAGTATTGTTTTAACCAAGGCTTATATTTTAAATCAAAGCTCTTTGAAGATTTTTTTAAAAAAGATTTATAATATTTTAAAGGCATTTTACCATAAATTACGAAGAACCTTTATGTAAACCAGACCGTGGTCTGATAGGAATACCCTAAAAAAGCTTTATTTATTAACGGTTTCTGCCATGTCATTAAAGAAAAGTACTTTTAAAATGATTGACTCAATCCTGATTTACACCGGGAATTTCAAATCTGGCCTGTAAAATTTGATGCAAATAAAGCCTCTTGCAAAATTTGTAGCAAGACATTTACAATGACCAATATGGGAGTACAAGTTATAAAAAGTCACGTTGCCAATCCTAGGCACATTAGAAATGTACCAAGTGCTACACAGAGACTAGTGGAAATATCTTGCTTGTTTAATCAATAACCAAGGAAGAATCCCCTAGCTCATCAACTGAAGTTTGTGTACAGAATCAAACTTTGACTGAAACAGAGTCAGTGTTGTCTTCACAAGGACAGTCATCATTAACAGGCTATCTTCCCAAAGAAAAAGTAACCACTGCTGAAATACTGTGGGCATTAAGACTTTTGCAAAAGAGGCAGTTATTTCACTCTTTAAATGATCTTTTAAAAGAATGTTCCCAGATAGCAACTGTGCCGAAGAATTTGCTATGAAAGAGAAGAAAGCTAAGTGCGTCACATCATACGGTTTAGCTCCGTATTTTCAAGATCAACTTGATATACATTTGGATGAAATAGAAAAGTTTGTAATATGCTTTGACGAAGCATTAAACAAGGTCTCGCTGAGAGGCGAAATGAACACCCACATTAGATTTTGGAGTAATGTTCGTGGCCAGATTTCAACAAGATATTTTAATTGAGTATTTATGGGTCACGCTACAGCAAAAGATGTTCTTCCAAAGTTTAGGGAAGGGATTTCTCCTTTGAAAACGGAAAACATTCTTCAATCAAGTATGGATGGCCCTAATAAGAACTGGGACCCTATTCTCTAAAAATCTAAATCATTTGGATGAGGATCTAAATCTAAACGTTTGGATCGGTTCCATTTGGACAAGGCGCTTAAAACCGTATTCTCCAATTCAAATCCAAATCGACATTTGGATCCCTCGCCAAACCTTTATCCAAACCAAATGTACGTCACTTCCTCTTTCATTAAGTAATTTTACTTAGTGTTTGTTGGTCAATTTTTTTGCAGCGTTTAATATAAAAGTAAAATGTTTTTAAGCCTTGGATTTTTGCATGTTAGATTGTAATAATTTTGTACAACTAAGAAACCTCTTAATTTGATAGTTTAAGCTTATTAGGCCTAATTAAAATTAATTTGAATGAAAAATAGGTGGATATCTTTTATTAATTGGGAAATAATGCACACATTTTATATTTAATTTTTAGAAGTTAATTTATTATTTATTTTGTGTATATAAAATTCAGCATTAATTTCATTAAGGCAATAAATTAATTACTTACGAGGAATTAACTAGTACAATTGTTTTTACGAGGAATTAACTAGTACAATTGTTTATAATAATAATAATCTAAGCTTTGCCTATGAACGGATTTCCACACTAAGCCCTAAGGTGGGTCCCTTTACAATGCATAGAGGGGTGGTGGCTAGCCCCTATGCCACAGCTAACCGACAGCGCCCTATACTAACTATTACCGTTACACTCGGTTTTCACTGGGCGATTTCCTTCGGGTTTAGAATTTCGCTTAATGAGCGAAAAGCGTAAAATTCTTTTTCGTATTTCTTTTTTTCGCTTTTGGGTTTTCACTGCGTAAAAGCCGAAAAGGAAAAACATATGGCATAGCGACCTCTATCACTCGACGAATGCGCGTGATTAAGTTTGCTATATGGAATAGGGAATCGGAACTGAACTGACCTGGAGTACTTGGAGTAATATGGAGGACGACAATACTGTTGAAGTTATTAATACGCTCAAAGTTTACTTATTACATCGAAAATGGAAGAAAAAACAATACACTAGACGATTCTGGGTTCGTGAATTATATGCGAGGTCTCGTCAAGGAGATTTTGCGAATCTCGTACAGGAAATGAGGCATTCTGACCAGGAAAAACACTTTGAGTAAGTTAAGCCTTGGCTTGTCAGCTTAGCTAGTGGCTACACCGCTACCCATGGCTATAGTCATGCTATGGTTATTTAGATGATGCAAGTTATAAAAATGTGCTATTCATTAGGTACTTTCGAATGTCTCAGGAACCATTTGACCACGTGTTTTTTTTTTGGTTCGGGACAAAATAACAAAAGCGGATACAAACTTTAGATATTGTATTGGACCTGAAGAACGATTAGCTCTCACTCTACGGTATTATTATTGATGGTATGCGTTGGTTATTGCTTTCTATATTGATACCATTTTCTTTTAGCTTTTTGGCAAGTGGTGATATGCAGGTGAGCATGTCTTACAGCAACCGAATGGGAAAAACTACTGTTTCCAACATAATTAAAGATACGTGTAATGCCATTTGGCAAACCATGGCTTCAATGTTCCTAGCTAGATTAAGGTTAAGACCCAATCCATGAATTGGTCAGGGGATATAGCGCGAGCAGTGCAGCGTCCGGGAGCGCGCGATCGAGTGGGCTATGACCGGGGACGCGATAAATATGGATAATTTACGCCCAAACCCTATTTTCGCGTTTGTTTTTCTTGAATTTAAGTTGCTAATGCGCGTTTTTTAACTTATCGTGTCAGATAATGTCACTCTTTCAATTAAATATTAAATGAAAAACATTTTCGTCGATAATTCTTCGTCTTATATAAGCACAAACTTGTCATAATTTTCAAAAATAGGAAAGCGACATCTCCCTGCCTTTGGCTATGATCTTAACTCAGTAGTCCCCCAAAAGTAAATTAGCTCTGGGCCAAATACACAGTTTGAGAAATATATGAGAAAGAGGGATATCTCCCAGTTTAATCATATCTCCATCTTCCTTCGTTTAAAATCCATCCATCGACTAACAATATTGTTATTTCTTATTAGTCCATGATCCATCAGGGCTCTACATAAGGCACTAGTCAAGGCATTTGACTACTAAAAAAAAACCTTGACTACTAAAATAAATCGAAATCTGGGGGTTCTTTAGTCAACTTTACTAGTAAAAAAAGTCCCAAATATTCGTAAACCAAGCGTCTCAAAATAGTTTTTAATAGAGCTAAACATTTAGTGGTAAAGCAAATATATACATAACCTTACCATCTTGTTTTTATACCCCCATTTTTAACCCACTAGTCAGTGACTACTAAAAAATTGGGATAGAGGGCTCACTTAAAAGCTTAGTTTTATTGTTGATATAAAAACGCGGTACCGATGATGGATATTGTTCATTCATTGTTTATTTTATGTTTAGTTTATTTTAAAACCAAATATATTCGAGACTTTTGAATTATTTTTAAAAAGAACTTCACACGCTATTACCCTATGGTTAATTGTTTTTTTCGGGATTAAAATATACTGCAGTTTAAGTTAATTTATATAGTTTTCGAGTATGGTAGGCTTAACGTTGGCCTTAGTAACATTTCCTATTGAAAAATTGCCGTGATAATATAGGGTAGTAAGAGCTTAATGATTCGTTTCTCAACTTTTCCATGCAAATGTTGCCTGTTTTCTTGAGTATATTATGTAGAGAAAGTTTTTGGGGTCGGTATATTCTCCGAAACGGAAGGAAGTCGCTAGAAACGGGGCGCCCGGCAGCGCCGGCGAGCGACGAACGGACGCAACAGCTTGATGGCGACCAAAATTTGCAGGCACTCCTCCACCCCTTCCCCTTTTTTATATTTAATGGGCTTCGGAAACGCGGCAACAAGAAATTTTCTCGAGAAAGTCGCGTGCCGTCCATATATACACTATAATGCTCCTGTAAGTTTATAAGTGATATGTTCCATAAGTATGACACTACTTCGTCATGCTATACTGGGAGACTTACAACTGAGAGCTAGTTCGAGAAAGCGAGAATTGAAGTCCTACACCCGGTGGTTAATTTTGCAGGACAGGACTTCAAATACAGAATCAAACGAAACAAAAATATTATTTACAGTTATTTACATGAATCTAAGCACCGCTAAGTGTCTTTAGTTAAAAGTACCCAATATTTAAGCATAGTTTTTCCGGGTATTTGGACGCAATAAGCGGGTGTTGGGAGGTACAGGAGTCACAGTTTGTTTTGGTAATGGTACCTCCTGCATCTCTGGATCAAACCGTCTTCTCTTATAGAGTCTTAGGTTTGACAGGTGTTGAGTACCGACGGACTTATTGTCTTCATTTTCCAATTTAAATGCTAGGTCACCCGCGGCACCGGCTACACGGTAGGGACCCAAATATAGAAGGGCTAGTTTGGCCGTTATACCCTCTTCTTTGGATGATAGAGGATGGGCTTTAATCAAGACCCAATCTCCGATCTGGATATTTACGGCACGGTGTCGCAAATCGTAATTTCTTTTTTGGCGCGTTTGTGATAACGCGATGTTATCCCGGACTCGTTTTTCCATCGCGGTCATGTCTTTCTCAATTTTCGCGGCATATTCCTCCATGGTAATCGGATCAGTAGGTGGTTTCGCGAGGGCATTGTCAACCGGTAAACGCAGAGCTCGACCATATGTAAGTTGTGATAGTGGAAACTCCGTGGTCGAATTCACGGCGGAATTAAGAGCTAAAACAGCTTCCGGAAGTCGTACGTCCCATTTTCGATGGGCGTCGTGTGCATAAATACGCAAGATCTGATTAAGGGACCGATTGTACCTTTCCACCATATTAGCCTGTGGATGGTACACCGATGTGGTATGGTGCGCGATTCCGTTATTCTGGCACATTTCGGAGAACAACCGAGATACAAATTGACTCCCGTTGTCCGAAATGATGACTCTGGGTAGTCCATGTCGACACATGTGTTTGTAACAGAGTCGACGAACCGCGGATGCTGTGGCGCGTCTCAAAGGTTAAGCTTCCAGCCATTTAGAAAAGGTATCGACTATTACTAGAATAAAGGAACATTGTTTGGCGCTCTGGGGCAACGGTCCAACCAAATCTATACTGTACACTTCCCCAGGCGAGGTCGGCACGATTGGTTGTAGTAAACCCATTTGTTTTTCGTGGGTTGGCTTGGCTTTTTGACATAGATCGCACGACAAGACATACGTTTTGCAGTCCTTGGTCATTCCTTCCCAAAAGCAGCGTTGTCGCGCGCGGAATACCGTCTTTTCTACACCGAGGTGACCCGCTTTAGGATCGTCATGAATTAGCGCTAAGACCGCTTCGCGTAACGAGCGCGGAATACAAGGAACCCACGTTGGTACCTCATTAAGGGTGTTTTCCATCCGATATAAAACCGAATCACATAGTAGATATTGAGAAGCCTGCCTTCGAATAACACGAGCGAGGGGCTTAACATCCGGTAACGTACCATGACTAATAAAGTCAATGATAAGTTGGAGTCGGTCATCTTCCTTTTGATGATCTCTCAAAATTTCTGGCTTTAAAGCTGGTAACGCTTCTAATGTCTCTGGCTGACCTTGTTTTATGGCTAAAACATTGATATGGGCTACAGATTTTACTCCGTCGGGAACGAAGAGTCTTTCTACTTCTTCCTCAAACGGTTCTAGGCTATTATCTTCTCTGGCATACTCGGCCCTTGAAATAGCATCTGGGACTATGTTCTCCTTTCCAGGTATATGTTCCACGATAAAGCTAAACTCTTGTAGTAATAAAGCCCATCGAACAAGACGACTATCGATGTCTCGCATCTTGTTTAGCCAGACTAGCGCTTTATCCGTTCATAGGGTGAAAGTATGTCCGTCCAAATAATTTCTAAACCTTTTTACGGCGATTACTACCGCTAGCAATTCTCTCTCAGTCGCGTGATAACGTTGTTCAGCTGGTTTTAGCATGTAGCTAGCAAACGCGACTACTCGTTCTTTCCCTTCTTCATCTTGCTGTAATAAAACGGCGCCAACCCCGGTCTGCGAGGCATCCGTTTGCAGAATAAAGGGCTTGTTCATATCTGGGAAAGCCAGAACTACACTTTCTATTAATTTACTTTTTAACTTGTCAAAGGCTTCAACTTCTGACTTTTCCCATCTCCAAGGCACGTTTTTCTTTAGCAATCGAAATAACGGCATAGCTATATCGGCCATGCGGTACGCGACAATTTGGTCTCGCCGTTATGGTCTCGCCGATTTGGTCTCGCCGTTTTGGTCTCCCCGTTTTGGTCTCGGAACAAATGGGTCTCGGGACAATTGGGTCTCGGGACAAATGGGTCTCGGGACAAATGGGTCTCGGGACAATTGGTTCTCGGGACAAATGGGTCTCTGGACAAATGGGTCTCGGGACAAGTGGGTCTCGGGACAATTAGGTCTCGGGACAAATGTGTCTCGAGACCTAACCCAACCCAACATTGTTTGGGGGTAAAAAGATTAATTATATGAGTATTAAAAGCCCGCCTCTTACCACGAACAATTTATTAGCAATAATAGAAATATTTTGGAAAAGAAGTCAGATAATTAATAGGAGAATATTTTGGAAAAGGTGGCAGCTAATTAATTGGAGAATATTTTGGAAAAGGTGGCAGCTAACTATTAGAAGAATATTTTGGAAAAGGTGGGAGCTAATTAGTAGGAGAATGTTTCGACTTACAACCCTAGTTAAAAATATTGATTATCAGAATGAAATTTAAGTAATCAGTCCTATTTCTAGCTTAACACTTAAGTTTTGAGCTAATTTCAGGTTTGCAAGTGGGGACCTAAACCGTCTTCCTACCTTATATCTGGGGACATTTGTGTATAAATTATTAGATTTTGAATTAGTGTCAAAGCCTAAATGGTTCCATCAAGTATTTCAATTTCATTTTTCACACTCGATAAATTTACAATTGGGGACCTTCACCGTCATTTCAACAGACAAGTGGGGTCTTTTAAACACACATTTTCAAATTTCATGTATATTATAATTTTATAGTTAAAATATTGATTATCAGAATGAAATTTAAGTAATCAGTCCTATTTCTAGCTTAACACTTAAGTTTTGAGCTAATTTCAGGTTTACAAGTGGGGACCTAAACCGTCTTCCTACCTTATATCTGGGGACATTTTGTGATTATACACCTTCAAGATCCACGCAGTGACTTCATTGACAAGTGGGGACTTTCACCTAGCGACATCTATATCTGAATTTTGAAAGTAATCTGGAATTAGGGTCCCCATTTATGCGGTGAAAATATCGTGTGTTTTCAGGTCCCTACATATAAATGTCTTGGGTTCTTTTTCCACAGCGAGTGTTTAATTATATGCTTTACGGCGCTCAACTAATTATTAAATCCTCTTTTTAATGAACTATAGTTAATTGGGTCCTCAGATGTCAATCACTCCTTACCGGTCCCCAAGTGTCAATCGTGTGCCCGTATGTCGCTCGGGGTGGGTGTGTGTGTGTGTGTGTCTGTTGTTACACCCACGTGACCGCGTTCGCAGTTTCCAAATCGGAGCAAACGTGTTCGCCATTTCCGAACTGCTTTCACAGTCACGGAAATGGCTCCTCTACTTGAGTTCTCACACCACCATCTTCTGGTCTTTGTCCATCCCACACGGACACCAGTCTGTACTTAATGGCTTCTAATCACCAACATCTTTTGGTCTTCGTCCATCCCACATGGACACCAGTCTGTACATACTGGCTTCTAATCACCAGCATCTTCTGGTCTTCGTCCATTCCACTTGGACACCAGTCTGTACTTACTGGCTTCTAATCACCACCATCTACTGGTCTTCCGTCTTTTCCACATAGACACCAATCTGTCTCATTGGCTTCTAACTCCATCGTCATTGTTTGGTTTAAGACATTCGCGGCGATCAGCTAGGGTTACGAGAAACGTCTAGCCTCCCTAGGGTGCGTTGTCCACCAAAGGTTTTCGAAATTGCGGTTGTTCTTGCTTTAAATGTAGTTCGACACCCTTATATACTACCTATTTAAGTAAGGCGAAGCAACCGGCGTATGCTTCATTTCAAACGCCAAAATTAGTCAAGTCTCTCAAGAATATTTAATTATTCTTTATCAAAACGATGTAACGCTCAATAAGGCGAACAACTAACGAAGAAAATATATAATATTAATAATATTATTTATTTTAATATTTAAGATAATCTTGTTTCTCAACTCAAAATTAATACGGAAAGAGTTAAAAAGCAGTCTATGTTTTTGTCTGTGTGTGTCCGTCCATTGTTACACTAGTGCGTCGAGTTAGCTGTTAGCCTTAAGTTGATGTGTTAAGAAATCATACAGAACCTTAATATTCCCTTTTTCCATAATATAAAGTGAATATATGGAACTATTTTTCGTAATTATGATGCTTTAGTACTTTTGTAGCTTCAAAGCTCTGTTTCATTTTGATATTCCAAAGATTTTTTTAATATTGTTATTTGAAATGGCTGTTTATATATTGCTTAAGCTATACTACGTCTGTATATAGAATAATCCTTGGTTTAGTGATTTCATGAAGAAAACTAAGACCTAGACTCCGGCGGGTATATCAAGTATTATCTGCAATAGACTTAGTGAAACAAATAGTAAATAGTTTAGGCCTGAGGTGAAATAAACTTTGGGCTTTGATTTTCGTGTCTGAAATGAAGAGACATCAACGGTTCAGAGTGAGCCGAAAGATAAATACACTCTTAAATAATCAGGTTAAGATTTTATAACAGAAGAATAGATCCTGGATGGTGGCAATTAGAATAGTTAAAGGGCTAATGGTAAACGGGTAGTAGCTACAGACTCTTTATTCTCCTTATGATGCGCATTGACTATTAGTGCGTCTAGCTACAATTTAGCTTTGGTTTTATCTAACATTAACATTCATGTTGGCAAACTAAGAATATTGTTGAGGTGAGACGAGACGATAGTGTTTATACTGCGAACCAGTTGTGAATGTAGCTATCAGAATATAGGGTAAACAGCTGAAGCGTAGACTTCATTTCCTGTTCTTTTACCCATTGACTGATTTCCATGTGTTCAAGATTTATCCTTATTGGATGTAAAATGTCGTCTGCTTTACTGTATATTCGCTATGCTTGGAATACTGCTTCAATATTTCGTAAATTTTTACTTCAAAAAAGAGAAATAATTCCATATCTAGGTAAATAAGTTTGTATTGACTCGGAGAGGTAATATTTTGGTTTTCCCAACTTGTCTTTCAATGCTCTTGCATACCATTCAGACTTTATTGTGTAGCGGGATTCGCGGGAATGCCTCTCGTGAATCGATTGTAGGTAAAATACATTATAAAAATTAGAACCCTGTTTTAGACACCTCGTAACCGCAAGTAAATTATCTAGTCCAAATTAATAATTAAAAGAATAGAATAAAATGGTAGTCTCTTTTAACCTATTGTTTTGACGTCAACCCATGAGGTACAACAGAATCGAACGAAATTTAGTTTCAAGATTAACTTAGCAGCGTTGACCTTGAGACTTAATTTCGTTCGATGTACGACGCGTTTTTATTCGGTGGTACGTTAACGCTTCCACCTGGGGTGTCGCCCGTATCCATAGTCCCCTTTGCTGCTCCACTTATATTTTATAACATTACACTTTAGTTATATTCTTATAATTAAACCTTTTCTTGGAACCTCTCTGCGCGATTCTATTGTTGACCAAAGATCGACAAAAAGTTGTTACTTTATACTATATTGTGGTTGCTTTTTTATTTGGCTTTAAATGCGCGTGGATAGGTAAATGGTCATGACCAAACTTTAAGGAGTTTTTTTGGAGCTCTTGAGTAAAATTAAATAAAAATTCCATAGACAAACTTACCAACCCTATTTAATTTAATTTCTCTCCTTGGTTAAGACACAGACCAACATAATTAATATTAACCTTTTTGTGGTGAATTTTATTACACACATTATTAGCAGTAATAATAATTATTACTGAACGCACGCACGTTTCGTTCAATTTCCTGCATTTAGCTCCTTTAAAGTGATGAGCGAGGCAATTGTCTTGGGATCATGTCCCGCCTTTTGTAATTTTAAAATGGACTTTGTCCTCTCCACCGCAACATTTTCAAACCTTGAAGATATATTAAGGCCGAAGGATTTTCTGGCAATATTTGAAATGTTAGGGAATCTCCCTCTCTTCAACCTCCAAAAGTCCAAAACAACGTTGACGTTTTGCTGCGCCTCTTTAGTGGAAACAACTCTTTCCTTCAAATACTCGTCCAAATCTCACGCAATGTTATTTTTTGATGTCTTTCATCGTCGAACTCCAAAATATCATCAAATAGATTAACACTCGGCTCGTTTTGTAGTTCTACCGTTCTTTCATACGCCGGCACTTTGTCTAAAACCATTTTTTTGGCCGCAGTTTCATCCACGGTGTGGAAAAGGAGAAATTCCAGTTGCCAAGCTGGCGCATTGTAAACTATAAAATGTTTTATCATCATTATTACTGTTATTGTGATACGTATTAATAAACATCACCATTATCCGCAAACATATTGAGATCTTACCTTTAAAGAAACGTGTTTTTTGTCTTGGGTCTAAAACGGAAGGCACCACGAATTTTTCGTCTTTAATTAGGTTCGAAAACCTTTTGACCAAGGTTTTTCGTAATTCTTCATTGAAGACGTCGAAGACATTGTTTCTGATCTTCCATAAACCGTTAAAAAGGCCCAGTAACAAACCAAAAACCTTCGAAACGGTTGGGCCTGCTTCGTTTAGAAGAGAAGCAGTGTCTAGGAAAGGTTTTATAATTTCACGAAGAGCCTTAAGGTGCAATAGATCTTCATGATTTGGTTGAGGCACGTTCTCAGCGTTGGCTATCAAACAAGTTGATCTAAGTGATTTAATGAAATCTTGATCCTGTATAATCACGTTAAGTAATTAAAGTTTAGGAACACTATATAAAGCTTATGATATAAAATTCTGTAGCCTGTTTTTATCGCGTTGCTTCCTAGTTTTGAAGTATTTCTTACCTTTATTACACAATGAAGAACATCAAAGAGAGTTTGTAACCTAAATGGTTTCCTTTCAAAAGAAGCCAATTCCACAAGGGAAGTTGAGGTTGCAAAAATTCTCTTATGCCAATTTTTGGGCGATTGAACAAAATTAACCATTTTTCTAATTTCTCCAATGTTTCTTTTGGACTAGCTTCTTCGGAAGCCAGAAGGGTATGAACTAATACGTCAATTACCTCAAAAGGTAAACAAGGCGTTCTACCCCAACTTTGATCTAAGGCTTCGATTTCCAGATCGAACTTTTCCGTGGAATCGAAACCTGATTATAAAGCACAAAATTGTAAAATCTACACCTGAAAAAATCTCAAACTCTGTCCATAGTTCTCCCTAAAGGGTATTTTGCTGTTAATTGTCGCTCGGCCATTTGGGTGTTAAATCATGGGAAAGGCTTGCTGTTCAGTTTTAATCAGTACTTCACTTACTTGGCTTACAGAGCTTCAAAAGGCCTGGCAATTGATCATTTTGATGTAAAATAGGGGGTAGGCAACCCAACCCTCAGTATCGGGACATACTAGGGGCTTGATCCCTTTGCCGTCTCTGCGCACTGCGAGAGGATCCAAAACGCCGACAGCGCAGGCGAAAAGAGGGGAGATAGATAGAAGAGAAATTTTTACCCCTTTCTCTCTTAATTCCATTGAAATGGTCTATACTATACTTGAGTGAAAGTTGAGAAAGGGAAGGATTTATCTATAGTCCCTTTAGTGTAAGTTTTGGAAATTACCTTCCCCCTCAAGTGAATTGTGAAACACCCAAGGCGAGTTTAAGTTATAGGTCATCAGAGCCTCACACACCTCCATAACTAAAACTCCAGGAATCTTCGCAATAAAAACAAGTTGGGAAACCAAAATAAACCTCTCCGAGCCGAGACGAATTTACTTTCTAAACACAAGTTCACCAGCCAATGAGAAAAACCGGAAATGCATAGTTCAAATTGGCGAAATATTGCCAGGGCTTTAGCAAAGGCTTAAGCGTTTAACAATTTCCATTGTATCCTCAATAATTCTAATGAGGACCAAAAATGTATCACTGAAGGGCGTATTTAACTTTCGGTTCACTCTGAACCGTTAACACCTCCTATAAGAGGAGGCGAAAGAAGGTCATTTCTAGTTTAAATCTAAGGTATCTTATTTCACACACCCGATCGTTTCAAAACTTGTGGATAGATGAGGAATTAACATCCATATTATCTAATGAATATAAAAAATGGGTTTACACTATATATAAATGTAGTAAAGCTGAATTAAAAAGTAACACCAAATTTGAAATGTTAATATCAAAGATGTTCTTGGAATAATAAGATGAAACAGAGCTTTATAGCTACACAACTACTTAAAGAATCGTAAAGCCGAAAAATATTTAAAATATTTCCATTTAATATTCTGTAAAAAGGAAATGTTATCGTTTTGTAAGAGATCTTATCATCATACTCGCTTTATATTAACTTTGATGTGCGTGTAGTGTTTCGATTCGGATGCAATCTTCATTACTCGTTCTATATAAACTCTCACTTGTGTCATTACATAGAAATAAGTTTATCTTAAATAATTAATTAAATATAAATGATATTAATTATTTTAATCGCCAGTAAATAACTTTAAAATAGTTAAATCGTTTAAAATAAAGTTGTTCCTATTATCTTTCGAAACTTTGCTAATATTGACGTTTAAAGTGAAGGGTACCCCTCTTGCCCGCGCTTCTTCAAATTTTGGGGTATATATACGATTCGTTTCCATTATAATAATAGATAAAAACGCATTCGCGTGAACCGATGGTGGAAGCCCTGCCATTGGGAGGCTAGACGTTTCTCGTAACCCTAGCCGATCGCCGCGTATATCTTGAAACCAATAATAGATAAAAACGCATTCGCGTGAACCGATGGTGGAAGCCCTGCCATTGGGAGGCTAGACGTTTCTCGTAACCCTAGCCGATCGCCGCGTATATCTTGAAACCAAACGATGACGAAGGAAAAGAAGCCAGAATGGACTGACTGGCGTCCATGTGGGATGGACAAAGACCTGAAGATGGTGGTGCATAGAAGCTGGTGTCAATGTGGAATTGACGAAGAACAGAAGATGGTGGTGCATAGAAGCTGGTGTCAATGTGGAATTGACGAAGAACAGAAGATGGTGGTACATAGAAGCTGGTGTCAATGTGGAATTGACGAAGAACAGAAGATGGTTGTGCTTGGAAGCCAGCAAGTACAGACTAGTGTCCATGTCGAGTGGACGAAAACCAAAGCTGGTGGTGTTGGAACTCAAGTAGAATAGAAAGAGACAAACCCAATTTCCGTGGAACTGTCAATGCAGTCCGAAATTGGGAACACGTTGCTCCGATACGCAAACTGCGAACGCGGTCACGTGGGGCGTGACAGACACACAGACAGACAGACACGTCCTGTGTAATACCTCTCCGTGACAATACGTCACTCGGAGAGGTAAAAAGAAGGGATCAGTTTCTTATATGAAAACATCCGTAAAATGATTACTAATAAAATTTTTAATACTTACTTGCAAAGCCATAATCCCTACACCCTCAAGGATATCCAAAATATTTTTGGTGTCTGTTGGTCACCAACGCAAAAGCCCACACTAGCCAACTTCATGGAGAAATTATCGCCTATTGAGCAACATTTGATTTCAATAATAGGCCCCCAATGTAAAAGTATTTAATACACTTCGTCTGTTTCATCGAAGGGTGATTAAAAAATTAACTAGTATAGAAAAACATTACAACGATATGCAGGGCGTAACTAAAGATCGTGGCAATATTTTATGGGCGCATTCTACGGGTGAGAATTAGAGAATCAGGGCCGATCGGGACCGCGGTCCGCTGCCCAGCGTGAAGTACAAAATAGGAGTAGCATCCCCTTTGTTTTTTTTTTTTTTTTTATATATTTAAATATTGGATAAACTATTCCAGAGTCAGTCTAGATACAGTGTGATAGGTTTGAGAAGGCTTGGACAGCGTCAGATTGCCGGGGCTGGTTTAAATTCCAGTGGAGCCCTGGTGGTCTCGATCTGTCCTGGTGAGTTCTTCTGTTTCCTCAGTGTCTCCGGTAAAGAGCGGTGTAAGAACCAGGTGGGCAAGTTTATCTCCGACCCCAAGTTTGAGGGTTGAAGGGGATAGGTTGAAGATAATGACCTTGACGTTGCCCCGGTAGTCCGAGTCAATAATACCCCCACCAGTGTGAAAACCCTGGAGGAGGAGCGATGGAGCCCCCGGATCGTTCCAACAAAGTCCGAGGGTATGGCAAGGGCGATGTCCGTGGCAACGGCGACGGTCCCGCCCGGTGGGAGGCTAATCGTTTCGGCGCTATGGAGGTTGAAATAGCCGTTGGAAGTGGGGCGGATCGCTGTAGCGCGGTCCGAGAGTCGCCAGTATCGGAGGAGCGGACTTGGTAAACCGGGAGGAGTTCCTGAGTTGTCTGCTGAAGAATCCATGCACGGGATGTGGGGCCAGATCTACTGTGCCTTGGAAATCATAACGCAGGTGGGTTTTTATAGGGCTGTCGTAACAGCCAGCACCATCTGTGATAGAGCCGGGAGTATGAGCGCCACAGCGCCGCCACGACTTGGAGGACATTTTTTTGGCCCGAAATAGTTGCCGTCAGGAGAGCATCAAGAGTGAGATGGCGTGTGAGTAGCAAAAGGCGGAGTTCTTCGTGTTCGCGGCGGAACAGCCCGCATTCCGTGAAGATATGGCTAGCGGTGGCGGGAACATTGCAGGTGGTGCAAAGCGGGCTGGGTAGTCTTCGAAATTTGTGAAGCAGATGCAAAGTCAGTAGCCGGCGGCAGTGTAGGCAAGATATCGTGACCTCTGTTGTGCGCGACAGGTTAAATTTGCCGAGTAGAGCTGTGTTGTTGTGGAGGGTGAATCGAAAGTCCCGCTGAAGGCGACCTCCTCGGAGGTGACCCAAGTCTACTGGATGGCCTGCCGTTGGGCTTGGCGAAAGACTCGTTGAGTGTTCGCGGTATGTAGGGTAACCAGATTTGAAGTGGCTGAGGCCGTGGAGCAATAGAGGCCCTTGCTGCGGTGTCTGCTCTCTCGTTGCCGGGGAGGCCGACATGTGCCGGGCACCATAGAAAGTTCGCCGTGCGTCCTGTAAATTTAAGGAGCCGGTCAATGTCTGGGACTAAGGGGTCATTGGATCGCTCGCTGAGCATGAAAAGAGCCAGACTGGGAGCCCGTGCAGACAATTAGGTCATCATGCGGAAGGTCCATTGCAATGGTAATGGCCGTGTGTAGAGCTAAAAGGTGGAGTGGCGTAGCGGTTAGCGCTTTCGCCTCGCAGCAAGAGGATCCGGGTTCGATCCCGGACTGTGCACCGGGTGAAAAATCTGGGAAGAAATCCTTCTGCGTAGAGTTTGCAAGTTCTCCCCGCTTGTTAAAGGAGTTTTCCTCCGTGGTCTAACCGGTTTTTCTCCTTTCCATCAAAACTTGCAGAGGTTAACGGTAATAGTTAGTATAGGGCGCTGTCGGTTAGCTGTGGCATAGGGGCTAGCCACCACCCCTCTATGCATTGTAAAGGCGTTAGATAAGTGGCAATAAGTCGCAAGATGACTTGGTCCAATTAGCTAGCTGAACTTTGAATTTGATATCGTGGTAACCGTTGGCGGTCCGGTGGATCGTGAGGTTGTAGCTGTCGATGTATATTCCAAGGCCATTAACCGCTCAGAAGCAGCATGCGAGGCGTCCGTGTAGATGACAAGCGGGTGCCGTGTCGTGGTGAGGTCCTCTGAGGACGGCTTCGAATGTTGTCGTAGTTCGTCGTTCGTAAGGGAAGTTTTTGGAGTGGGGGCCCATTTGGTGAGCGTGGTATAGGACGGAGTAACCCACGGGGCTCCGTCCCACTTGGGAAAGCTCAAGGCACCCGGACCTGGATATTTGTACTGCAAGTCCCGTAGAATGGTGCGCTGGTGATGGGTAAGTCTATGTGCTAAAGGTTGGCGACGTATAGGGGGTAAGGTGCGGAATCGAGTTTCGTGTGAAAGGTCCTGCCCGGTGGCGATTAGTTTGGCCAAGAGGTGCAGTTCCAGTTGGATGCATCGATCTTTTAAAGTGAGGATTTGAGCTTCGGCTGTCATGGCTGCTATTGGAGTTAGCGTGGGACCCTAGAATAATCCGGAGCGCCGTATGTTGGAGGGCGTCCAGTCTTTTAAGGAGGCTGGGACAGGCGGAGCCATACAAAACGGTGCCGTAGTCCATGATCGATCTGACGTACTGGGTGTATAGTATACGTCCTATAAACCGACTTGCGCCCAATGGAGACCCATAACAGCTTTGAGGAGGTTGAGACGCTTAGAGCCGCTCGATGTGGGTGCGCTAGAGTAGCTTATGGTCCAGCCAGGGTCCAAGGTATTTATGGGGGGGTGCCGTTTATATGCAGATGGAAGTCGCCCGGTTTTCTCCTCTTTTTCGTGAAAAGCACAAATTGGCATTTGGCATATTGCAAGGCCATGTTCCGAATTCAATGCTCGCGGCGGCAAGATTCAGGCTCACCTGGACCTCAGATAACTTCTCCTGCCGAGTCCAGATAGCGACGTCATCCGCGTGCTTGCCCGTGCTCACATGCGCCCGAAAATCCTTCCGAGTTCATTAATGGCAAGGATGAACAGAGTTGGGCTGAGGGGACTACGTTGGTGACCCCCTTGTCGACTAGTGTGTGTCCGAAAGTTCGCCATTGACGTGATCCCGTAAAGTCCTGGGGCCCAGGAATTGGCGAGCCAAGCTACGTTTTTAGCGAAGTCTAGAGAGGATAACATAAGCAAGATCGTTTTGGAAAAAAAATACTGCTTCCACTAATAGGTTTATACTCCTTGTTACTGTTGTATAGAGTAATCATGATAAAGAGCTTAAAAATAATACTAGAGGACAGACCTTTTTTATCCTCTTATTTTATTCTTAATAAGAATATAAAACATTTATTTTGTATCAAAAAGTATTTTTTGGTGCTGAGATTGCTTTAGAAAAATCCAAACGGTTGGCATTGGTAAAAAAGACATGTGTAAGCTATTTGCAGAGATGATAATTGTTTTACATGTTTTAATAAGACTGAAGCTTCCACTATTGTGTTTATGCTCCTTGTCTTTTGACTGAAAACCTTCTAGGTGTAGATAACAGTCAGACCTAAA
>JAEQBA010003405.1:0-13434 GCA_019434445.1 Phalangium opilio | reverse complement strand
TTGTTAATACTCAATCTCTTTCTGGTTTTTTCTTTCTGTAGATTGAACATTCCTCCTTTGGGAGGCATTTTCAACACTTTGGAAGTTATGGCTTCGCGTATTGCGCAATAAGTTGAAATCTCCGCGGACATATGACAGTGACGTAACTACAACGTGCATTTTCATTGGCTGACTTTTTCTATTTACGCCGGGTTCGGCCGAAAAATAGAACGTTTAAAGCCCGACCGAATGAGCGGAACGGCAGTTCCGTCGTGCTCGGCGTTAAAGTTTTTCGGTCAACCCAAGTTACGCCGGCTCCGTCGTGTTTTCGGTCAAGTGAGAACCTACTTAGACCCTTTATTGAATTCAATACCGAACAGAGGAAGCTCGCGCCCGACGAATTTACCCAATCGTTGTTCAAACTAATTGTCAATTCATTATTTGGTAAATCAATGGAAAACTTAAGGAAAGAATAGTATTTCAACGAAAAAAACGTTGTTAAAGAAAGTTAGTCAACCCTCGTTTAAAAGTGTGACAGTATTTTACAAAGATTTAGTAGGCGTTTCCATGCACCCTAAAAATTACTCTAAATAGACCAATTTACATGGGTTTTCTGTTCTTGAATTATCAAACACTCTCATGTTTGATTTTTACTTCAATTTCTTAAAGCAGTATATAATGATCGTGTGAAATTGTTATTTACCGACACTGATTCATTCTGTAATGAAGTTCAAACAAAACGTGTATAAAGATTTAGAAAGACATGAGATAAATTTGACTTTAGCATTATCCTAAGAACCATTTTCTCTACAATGAGGTCAATAAAAAGGCGTTGGGAAAGTTCAACGATGAAACTTCGGGGAAGCCCATTCACGAATATGTAGAGCTCCGTAGTAAAATGTACAGTCTTTTGTTGAGTGAAACGGACAAAAAACGTTGAAAGGGATTTGTAAAACTGTTGTGAAAACAAAATAAGACACGAGGACTATAAAAATTGTCTTTTCAAAGGAAACGTACGTCAGAGACCATGTATCGATTCTAGTCTGAGAATCACGAACTTTATACCTTGAAAGTTCAGAAAGCCACGTTATCGTTTTATGATGATAAACGGTATATTTTGGAAGATGGTGTTTCTTCATTACCTTACGGGAATAAGGATATAGAGGAAAAATAACCCTATTTTGTATTGTGTGAAAATAAAAAAATATTACTAAAGCTAGATTCCCACTCGACGGAAACACGACGGAAACCCGGCAGAAAGGGGCTCGATCGAAAAGTCTTTACGCCGAGCCCGACGGAATTACCGTTCGGCCGGGCGTAAGTTGTGTTCTATTTTTCTGTCGTGTTCGGCGTTACGCCGGTGTCTCAGCCAATGAAATTATCATACTGACTACGTCATAAATTTCAAGAGCGCACGCATACGCGAGATAGATTGATAGCCGCCATTTTTTTGTGGTTGACCAAGAAAGAAAAATGAAACTTATGGAAGTAAAAAGAGATTAGATAAATAAGAAAGATTAAATAAGGAAGATTTTATTGAGGAGGTTAGAAATTATCCCTTGTTGTACTTGATCAAAGCGACAAGAGGACAAATATATCAATTCAGAGTGCGAAATAGATGTTGTGGAAACCACTCAAATCTATCACGTGACCCAATAAAATCTACCGCCAAACCCTAAATTCAGTCGTAGTGTGAACGGTCTACCGCCGGATTCCGGCGTAAGTTAAAATTTCTTCCGTCGGCTGCGTGATTTCTGCCGGTTTTTTTCGGTCGAGTGGGAATCTAGCTTAAGATGTCTATTATATCTAGTTGCGTTATTTTCCTATAAATAACAAGTGTACGAATAAACCATACTCATTCATAATTTGGATCCATGATGTTACGTAAGAGAATTATAATAGTCCCGTCTAAGGTTGCGGAGGTAGCTTGTGTATCACAGAGGGTAGTAATCGTGTCCGACAGGACCAGGGTACGAGCGCGGTTATGGATAATGTCAACCCTCATTCGGTCTATCTGGGATACACGTTCAGTAATGTCATCACGCAGGTTATTAATTTGAGACCGAAAGCAGCTTACATCTTCAGCAAGAGATTTAACTTGGGAGCTTAGGGCAGCAATACCAGCTGACCATGGCGGAAAGAGTATCACAGGTGGGTCGCGAAGACTGAGGACGTTGGGAGGAAACTTCTAGAAGTTGTGAGGCTAGAGTTGAATAATGTTCACGTAGTGATGAAATGTCTTGAGGGAGGGAGGCCACATTTTGTTTAAATTCTGTGAAGTCTTTCATGAGTGACGCCACAGAGCGAAGCACCGGCGGCCCTTTCGCAACACAAACCGGGCATAGGAACAAAAAATTACTGCAATCAGAAGCGGTGTGAAAAGTTGAGAGCTCGTCAGAAACATTGACGCAGGCAATGTGACACCACGCGAGACACAAGGTACATTGAAAAGCCTTATGAGATGCATCGACGTTAAGTTGACAGGAGGGACAGGGACTCTTTGATAACTTTTTTGGCACAGTTGTGGTGGTTTTGCGAATGGGAGTTTTTAATTTAGTTCGAAGTCCAGTGCGCTTGGAACGGGGTCTTGAAGCTTTAGCTTTGCATGGATTGTCAGGAGCTCCATCAATACCGAGCGTTGATGAAGACACGTTTAAGGATTGGCAGTTAATCTGAGTTTGGCGTACAGTGTCTGACTTAAGTATAGAACATGAGGGCAGAAATACCTTGGCTTCCGGTTTCCTAATTCGATCATCCTTGGCTTTTACTTCTTTGATCAAATCATCTTTGCTTAAGTGATCATAGTTAAAATTTTCCTCATCTTTCATTTCCTCTTTAATTGCCACCCTTTGAAGATTTACCAAACTCATTTCGGAATTTTGTAAAGAGAGTTTGTAAAATTGTAAATCTTCCCAGCTTTAACATTCGACCATAACACGACAATCTTTCAGAAAATCCATCATACTTCTAGCACAGTTTCACTGCTCCGTTTTTCTTGCCTTTAGGAAAAAGAATTTCCACTTTCATTAAGAGCTTTTCTTGTACATAGACACTTTGTCACTTACTTTAGTAGGAGCGCAACTTCGCAACAGAGAGAACGTGTAGCAGACCATAAAAAGAAAGATGGAATGCTTGTCAAATATGTTGTAACAGAGCACCCCTGGTAGAATTACATGTGGCCGATCGTTGGGGAGATCTATTACAAGATATTAATGTCGGAACCATAGGGGGACTCTTAATTGTAGGCCTAATTCGAATCCGTTGCTATCGCCACACATGGGAAACTTGACTATTAAAAAACGCAAGACATACCTCGTTTTTTGGAAGGTTTTAAAACGAACTTCTTTTTATTTATGAAAAGGGATTGTCACGGTTCCAGTTCTGGACGAACGCGACAGTCTTCGCGAATACAAAGTTTCTTAATCGTTCGAAAAAGGAACATAACGTGGCCCGTGCCTTTTCTTATCGCCTCGGTTGTGGAAGAAAAAAGGGGGAAAGGAAGGGAGGAGGAGCATAGACGGCTGGCTGAACATATTCCGGATGTGGGAAAACGTAAAGCTGAACCATCCGTCGTCGTCTGCAACGGTTTCAGGAGTGAAGCCGTTGCATGCACCCCCTCGAAAATGAAGAAGAGGATAGCATAAAAAAGGTGTGGGCTGGAGAAACAAGGGTGTGAGAGAAACAGAAAGGGAACTAAACCGGCCGTAGACACAGTAGATGGATTATGGTTTCAAATTAAACAGTAAGAAAAACAGAATTTTTTTTCAATCGTATTTGATTCGGGATGTCATTCTACCATGTTGACGATCCCGGAGAATAAATTTTTTCGGGCAAAGAGACGAATAATGCAGGCCAAGGTCTCCGCAGGCTTTAAATTTATAGGTGGCAGTGGGTCGTATAATGACAGGGTAACCGTCGTACCGTATGGGATAGAGACGTTCCGCCATACGCTGCGTCATTCCCTCAAACATGACGGGATATACATCTCGGCCGCGTGGAGGTTCGCGGAGGTATGGTAAGTCGTCGATAAAGAGTTTGTCGTAGTCCGAGATGATATAGAGCTTGTCTTGCGGAATCAGGAGTGGGCCATGATCCAAGAAGGTCAGGTTTTCATTGGTGTGTGATATGAGTGGACGTCGTTCTAACGGCGCGGCGATCGCAACGGCATGGGGCATATCCTCCGGTATCGGCGGACATCCCACTGCTTCTACCACGATCTTTAGTACGGTGGGGGCAAGGGGGTCTCGATCGGAGCTAGGAATTATCAATTTGCTGTCTCTCGACGAAAGTTCGTCTGCTTATGGTCCACGTTCTATAGATGTGACGTCATATGTGGAGAATTTTTTAAACGTAAAAGCAGGAATATTTACTTCGCTGTTTTTGGTATTAATATTCTTTGAATTATAATTTATTTATCAGCTTATTTAAAAGTATTTTTAAGGAAGACAACGTTTTTTTTTCTTATATAAAGTGTTTTGTCGATTTATTTTAAAAATCAGGTACATTTGAAATTTTAAAATCAGGTACATTGGAAACAATATATAAATATTTTAAATAAAGTACATTTTAAATAATCACAACATGCTCATTTTTTAGCAAACAAATTTAAGGTTTTTTTTTAGCTTAGCTGCTTTTATATTTTGGTTTGGTTCCAGAATTAGCTGGTTTAAAAACTTCATACGGATAAAAGTACGCATTTTCACAAATGTAACCTCATTTGACATTGTTTGTTTAAGATCATTGTTTTTGTAAAGATGGTTGAGAAAAATGGTTTCCAATTGTTTAACATCTTTCAAAAATTGACTTGATGGTACAATTATTCCACCATACGAGAGTTGTGTGACCCACGAAGGAACTGCATTGTCGTGCTCTAGGACAGAGCAAACTGATTTTAAATTTAAGTTTGGGTATTTATCTACGTATTTCTTCGCAACCCAACCCTCTAAGGATTCTATACCCCCTTCTTCTTGTTCAATAAAATCATAGAGGGGGTTATTTGTTTCCGGATTCTGATTTTCGTTATTTCTTCTTGGTGTTGTTTGTAGTGAAGGCTCAAAGGTACTCGTTTTTGGTGTACTTGTTTTGAATGGTGAAAGCGCTACATTCTGAATGTAATTGGTAATATTATTTAGTTTGG
Source organism: Phalangium opilio (assembly GCA_019434445.1). Classification (NCBI taxonomy): domain Eukaryota; kingdom Metazoa; phylum Arthropoda; class Arachnida; order Opiliones; family Phalangiidae; genus Phalangium; species Phalangium opilio. Next base: position 8,318 of record JAEQBA010003405.1, on the reverse strand, counting down.
TCGAATGATTGGCGTTAGAATTGTACTATCACAGTTTGCAGTTGAATCTAATCCAGCATTGGAAAGAAAGTCAATTTCATCAACATCATCAATTTCTTCTACATCTGTTGGTTCAAATAATTTTGTAACCAAGTACTCATCATTGGTCTGTGATTGCGTGTTGGAATTTCTTTGTAGGATTCCGGGGTTTTTACCCAGAATAATCATTTTAATTCGGGCTAGAGCGTTTAATGGTGTCGGGTGATCATCAAGCCCACCACGTGTTCGCAGTTGGGAAAAGAAATTTTCCAAACAATCCTGATCTAGACGGTGTGTCATAATATAATCAATTCCATACTTATACTTCAGATCATACCAGAGAGATTTAAGTGATTTATTGGATATGATAATTCCTTTTTGAAAAAGCTGCAAACGATTTAACGGCACACCTTTTTTGTTGAAACATCTTATCCCTTGCATCAGGTGGTTCATATTTTCTAAAGCTGTTGTCTGCTCTTTGAAATTCACACCATACCCACTTTTGGTACCATTATTTTGGCTGTTAACTATTCATGACATCGAACCAACTGTTGACGGTTTCAAGGAACTCAACTGTTTTTGTTCGCGATTCTTCTTCACCTTCATCTGTTAACGAAGGCAGTCTCTTAACAGCCGTAGCTACAGTTCCTGACAACAGTTCCGCAGCTAGGCGAACGTTTTGCCGCTGTGTTTTGACTCAAGGTGAAGTTTGGTAAGCTTGTTGCACATCTTCAATTCAGCTCTGTCTTGCTTAAATACAGTCACAAAAAATCTTTCTTAACAGTAACTCCTTCGAAATCAAATCCAGTGTCCAAAAACCAATTTCTGACTAGTTTCAATGCATGCGGTGCGTCAGCGAAACAGTATATTTTCTCATTCGGAAGGGCTGGGTTGTCAAACCTAGTGATCGTACGGGGAACCCGAACCCGACCCGGGAAGTCGGGGATCCCCGGTATTTTCCAACCCGACCCGACCCGACCCGGCCAGTCAATTTTGAAGTCGGGTTTAAAAAAAATCGGGGTGGGCCCGTAGTAGAGGGTAAGTTATTGTTGACGGTCACGCTTTGTGATAGAGTAGATAGGAACTTGAATCTGATTAGAGCGAGCTTGAATATTTAATTTTTTTCTGTCTTGAGGCTTCTAAAGCCAGTAGAACACCGATATATTTCGGCAATTTCATGGTCGTCCACCAAACGCCAATGTATTAATTTTGTGATAAGCTACGAGCAATTGTTTTCAAAATTGATAAAGTGGTAGAGTTTCACGAGTACCGGAAACCACATTCAGCCACTGCCCAAGACATAGGACAAGGACCATTTGGAAACTTAACAGATGGAAGTTACGCCTGTTCTGGGACAATAAGTTACCCCAATCCTTCCACGAGGTTCTATCAGATAGCAATGATATTGCAGATTTGATTAATATTGAATTCACTAAAGCAGTGATAACTTGGAACTAAATTACATTACATAGGCCTAGTACATAGCTACTATGTATAATTTTTTTAGAATATGTTAATTACATTTATATTATTAAAACGAAAAACCCCGACCCGACCCGACCCGATTTTCCGGGTGTTTTTTCTCAACCCGACCCGGATCCCGACCCGACAAAAATCTCACCCCGTACGATCACTAGTCAAACCAGGTTCTATTTATATTTATACCAAGTTCACGCCAAAGTCCCATATTCCCTCCTCCCATTTCATTGACGCAAGCCACAACCGTAAATCCAGCTTTTTGCATCTCCGTAATGGCGCTTGATAAAATATCCTTTCTCATTTTCTTATCAAACTCTAAATATATGGGTTGTTTCCATTTTCCAAATAAACCCCTAGCCATTATGACTTTCAGATATTTGTGTTAGCCAATTATCTGGTCATTTTTGACGTCGTACTCATAAAACGATTTGACGTTAACTTCGTCAAATGATAGTACAGTAAGTTTATCTGTATTGGAGAGAGTTTGACCTATTGACTTTATCAATGAAATAACATCAGCAATCAAGCCTTTTCTTAGATCTATTTGGGAAGCGTAGCGTTGTAGAGTTGATATACCAGGTAGTGGAATATTTTTTTGGTCTCTCAAATAGACATACGCTCGTTTACTTAGATAACGGAGTGTGAAAGCGTTCGCTATGACTTCACGGTCCCAGTTGACTTTCTTCTTCCCCAACAGTTTTTTTATTTGACTTTGTGTAAATAGTTTCTCTAAACACCCCATGTATTTTCCGTGATACTTCTCACTGTCTTTAACTTTTTTCTGTAAACGCTTTACTTCTTTATTCAAACTGCGAAAAGTAGCGTTTTGACGAGCAATTTCATAGTATTGAAGCTTATTCTTTCGCTCTTTTTTCAAAAGCCGATGTTTAGCATTGTTTAAGTGCTTGGCTAACGTTCTTTTCTCTTTTTCAGAACGTTCAAAGTTTTTCCAGAAAATGTTACTTTTTCTTAATTCTTCTATGCCATCACAATTGCAGTAACACCGAGAACACTTTAAACATTGACCTTCATTAATAGGAACCATTTTCAAGCAACTTGATTTTTCCTTACAAACATTCATATCATCATTGTAAAGCTTTAATACTTTCTCACTTGAATTATTTTGTAGACTAGAATCGTGTAAATTCTATGAGAGCGGTAGCTCTCTTAGATAAGACTTCATACTGCTCTTAATGTATAAGGAGGGTTTATTGTTTGGATGTAGGTTTTTTGAATTGTACTAATTGGTTCGAAAAAAATCCACTGAACTACAATTCGGACCCTTAATATGTGGTTAAAATTTCAAAGAGATCCGTTAATTAGTTTATTTTATAAAAAATAAAGTTGCTAAGGGTGGTTTTCATTTCCATAAAATTAATCACAGATTTTGACGAAAAACTGGAAATTTCCCATAGAAATAACATGGGAAATTTTCCAAAGTTACAAATTTTGTCCATACCCTTACAAAAATAACTATACGTCAGATAGATTTGAAAACGGTCTTAAATGAAAGCCCCATATCCATAGTTGGCGCCTATTTTTTTTTCATCAAGAAAAATTAAGTTTAAGTACTGTTTTTCACAGTTTTAATTACATGCTCCGACTTACGTGGTTTACCCTCTAACTATGGAACCCGCGACTTTTTAGCATGAGTTATGTAGTGTATGAAGCGAGTTAGGTCGTTTTACCGCGGTTATAGTCAAATTCTTAGAACAAATAGCTAGCTTAATGGACATTTTATCTTTTCTCTGCTTAGGTTAAAGCTATTTAAACTTCATTACCTTGTGGGTGCTTGTAGGTACTTGTGGGTGCTTGTAGGTACTTGTGGGTACCTGTGGGTGCTTGTAGGTGCTTGTCGGTACTTGTAGGTGCTTGTGGGTGCTTGTGGGTGCTTGTTGGTGCTTGTGGGTACTTGTAGGTGCTTGTGGGTGCTTGTGGGTACTTGTAGGTGCTTGTGGGTACTTGTAGGTGCTTGTGGGTACTTGTAGGTGCTTGTGGGTGCTTGTGGGTGCTTGTAGGTACTTGTGGGTGCTTGTAGGTACTTGTGGGTGCTTGTAGGTACTTGTGGGTACTTGTAGGTACTTGTGGGTACTTGTAGGTACTTGTGGGTGCTTGTAGGTACTTGTGGGTACTTGTGGGTGTTTGTAGATACTTGTAGGCACTTGTGGGCACTTGTGGGTGCTTGTAGGTACTTGTGGGTGCTTGCCCCGGGTACTTGTGGGTGCTTGCCCCGGGTACTTGTGGGGGCTTGCCCCGGGTACTTGTGAGTACTTGTAGGTGCTTGTGGGTGTTTGTAGGTGCTTGTGGGTGTTTGTAGGTGCTTGTGGGTGTTTGTAGGTGCTTGTGGGTGTTTGTAGGTGCTTGTGGGTGTTTGTGGGTGTTTGTAGGTACTTGTGGGTGCTTGTAGGTACTTGTGGGTGCTTGTAGGTACTTGTGGGTACTTGTGGGTGCTTGTAGGTACTTGTGGGTGCTTGTAGGTACTTGTGGGTGCTTGTAGGTACTTGTAGGTATTGTGGGTATTTGTAGGTATTTGTAGGTACTTGTGGGTGCTTGTAGGTACTTGTGGGTGCTTGTAGGTAGGTACTTGTGGGTGCTTGTAGGTACTTGTGGGTACTTTTGGGTAGGTGCTTTGCCCGGGTGCTTGTAGGTGCTTGTGGGTAGGTGCTTTGCCCGGGTGCGTGTAGGTGCTTGTGGGTACTTGTGGGTACTTGTGGGTGCTTGTGGGTACTTGTAGGTGCTTGTGGGTGCTTGTGGGTACTTGTAGGTGCTTGTGGGTACTTGTAGGTGCTTGTGGGTACTTGTAGGTGCTTGTGGGTGCTTGTGGGTGCTTGTAGGTACTTGTGGGTGCTTGTAGGTACTTGTGGGTGCTTGTAGGTACTTGTGGGTACTTGTAGGTACTTGTGGGTACTTGTAGGTACTTGTGGGTGCTTGTAGGTACTTGTGGGTACTTGTGGGTGTTTGTAGGTACTTGTAGGCACTTGTGGGTACTTGTGAGTGCTTGTAGGTACTTGTGGGTGCTTGCCCCGGGTACTTGTGGGGGCTTGCCCCGGGTACTTGTCCCGAGTACTTGTAGGTGCTTGTGGGTGTTTGTAGGTGCTTGTGGGTGTTTGTAGGTGCTTGTGGGTGTTTGTAGGTGCTTGTGGGTGTTTGTAGGTGCTTGTGGGTGTTTGTGGGTGCTTGTGGGTGTTTGTGGGTGTTTGTAGGTACTTGTGGGTGCTTGTAGGTACTTGTGGGTGCTTGTAGGTACTTGTGGGTGCTTGTAGGTACTTGTGGGTGCTTGTAGGTACTTGTGGGTGCTTGTAGGTACTAGTACGTATTGTGGGTATTTGTAGGTATTTGTAGGTACTTCTGGGTGCTTGTAGGTACTTGTGGGTGCTTGTAGGTAGTGTGCTTGTAGGTACTTGTGGGTACTTTTGGGTAGGTGCTTTGCCCGGGTGCTTGTAGGTGCTTGTGGGTAGGTGCTTTGCCCGGGTGCGTGTAGGTGCTTGTGGGTACTTGTGGGTACTTGTAGGTGCTTGTGGGTACTTGTGGGTGCTTGTAGGTACTTGTGGGTGCTTGTGGGTACTTGTGGGTGCTTGTAGGTACTTGTGGGTGCTTGTGGGTGTTTTTAGGTACTTGTGGGTGCTTGTAGGTACTTGTGGGTGCTTGTGGGTGTTTTTAGGTACTTGTGGGTGCTTGTAGGTACTTGTGGGTGCTTGTAGGTACTTGTAGGTACTTGCCCCGGGTACTTGTAGGTGCTTGTGAATGCTTGTAGGTACTAGCCCCGGGTACTTGTAGGTGCTTGTGAATGCTTGTAGGTACTAGCCCCGGGTACTTGTAGATACTTTGCCTCCTCCATAGGATTAACATTACACTAAATTTTGAAAGCTCGTAACTCCGGTTATATTAGAGATACGGTGACATCCTTTGACTATGTAATAGTCCAATTTGCTCCTTCCCTCCTTCGTTAACATTTGCTCCATAGGATACTCCATATACGGGAAAATCCTTGAAAACTCGGGGAAGTATATGGGGAAAAGCCTGGAAATCTGAAGGAAATTTGTTTTCCAAAAGTTGTATGAACCTTGTTACGGAACATATCATATAAACTTATGGTTTTAGTTATATAAAGCTTTACCAAGAAGCGATATCTAGTTTACTAGGGAGAAGGTATAAGATGCCTAAGTATTCGCGCGCCATAGTCCCAGTCCCACTTTCAAAATACAAGGGGGGACGTAAAAAAAGGCTAGGCTATTTCGCCTCTCCTCAGTCGGAAAATACGTAGTTTTTGTCATTGGCGTCGCGCTGACGTGTTTTCTGGACCGTGACCAAATAAGGATTTTTTAAACTGGAGATTAGGCCAGCGACTTTCCTGACTTGGAATAAATAAACTGGTCCCTGACCATTGACCAGAACACGTCGCCTGCTAAACTAAAGAAGTGGAAAATTAAAATATTAGAATTTTAATGTGTGGGGTCTGGTTACCCTTGAACTTTCTTAGTAGTCTCGTGGACCAATGACCCCCTCCGATTTAATTTTTGAACTGGAACAGGCAATCTTTAAACTGGTCATTTTCCCTGTGTCACCGCCTTATTTCCCACGCTGGCGCGAGTTGCTTTGCGTTGTCGAGTGCGTGATGGAGTCGGCTATGCCTGGAGTCCCAACCTTGAAGGAGAGAGGAATGGAGTGGAAACCCCCATACCTATAGCGTTGCCTGTGTACCCCTACCTACGGCACCATAGTCCTCCCAGCATCCTCAGCGTACTGGACGAAATTGTAAGGGCTCTCCCTCTATCTTAAAAATAGAAGCTAGTTCTCATACAAATAAAATGGGCTACGCGGCAGCACTTAGCAATCGCCTACCGAAGAGTAGGGGCGTGCGCGAGGTACATTGGGAGAGATACGGTGCCGCAGGTCGCCCATCATCATTTCCAATCCATCTCAACTCCCTTATCCCTGTCCCAACCCCCGCGACTTCCAACCACTAGCATAGCCCACTCGATCACGCTCTCTTTTCCCCGGCTACATATTTTGAAGATGGCACTTTTTAGGCGTATTAACAATCTTGGATCATCTTTGTGAACTTTTAGGGTAGCCCTGACTATATTTTGTTTAAGGTTTTAAGCTTAAAATCAAAAAGACGCTAGTTTATGCTACAAAAAGTTGAAATTGACAATCTCGGATCGTCTTTGTGAAGTTTTAAGGATATCCGAATTTCAATTAGACTTATGACAATTTTGAGCTAAATGTTAAACGGACATAAATCAGCATTTTTAAAAATTTTTAAAAATTGTCAATTTGGTCCTATTTCTGGAATTTTTAGGGGGGCGCCTCGCGTTTCAATAAATGATTGTAAAATATGTATTATTCTAATTACAATAAGAATACAAACTTTTAATGATTTACGTTTTATTTTTGAAGTATCATTATAAATAAATGTCTGATTGAGCTAAAGTTATGGTCCCCTTTATATATGTTTCTGCTTAGTGCAGATTTTGAATTTAAAACAGTTTCTTAATTCTTAATTAAAATGAAGACTGAAGAACAGATATTAATCAAAAATGTCTTGATTAGAATCAAGACCTAAAAGTATCGATAAGACTGAGGTTATCACTTGTCTGAATGATCAGATATTAATTTTTCTTTTTTAATTGAAACTTAAATGCATGCTTAAGAAAAAACAACGTTCCATTACCGTTTTCCGTTGAAATAAATTATTTTACTGGTAATCAATTTCAAAATTTATTACTATCTCGGCTTTTCGACCACAATTCCATTCCCCGAAAACATTTTATCATTACATTAATTACTTTTGGAGATAACGTGTCAAAATAGTCTATAAAGAATAAAAAAACTGTAATAGCGGTCTGTTTAGCCATGATAACAACCTTTTAAAAGTTGCAAGCACTATATAACCCTTTCGAGACTAACTGGACCTGAGCAAACTATAGCTTAACCTGCTACTAGTACGACCAGATAGAATTGATGTAATCTGGAGTTGAAATTTCATCATGTGCGACCTGCGGCCCTGAAACTCTCCCATAGTCCCAATGTGTGTAGAACATAATTTTTTCGCTGTTATCTGCCAAAATCAATCTTTCTAGGTAGTGCCGCCTCCTCACTTGAATTTTTCATGATATAATAAGGTTTGAATGAACAAAATTCTAGATTACTATTTTCACTACTATGTCCCTCTGCTAACTTGAAGCAAACTTTCCTCCCTTTCTGCTGCTCATTACCGTGCCATTCCCTTGACTTTCTGTTCGTTATAACTACTATCATGAATTTATTTATTTCAAACCAAAATATAAAAAATGGATTCTTTTTCCTTTTGTGCTACTTAGAATTTTCAAATGTATATAATGTTGTGCCGTGCTATATCAAATAGTCTCTAACCATTGTTAGAAACTAGAGAGAGAAATTGGGCAGAAACCTGATCATGCCCTGAACTATGAGAAAGAACAATACGACGGTTGACTAAAGTACACTTGATATATACCATTTTTTGCAAAACCGCGAGTAAAAATCTTACTGTCCCTATTGAATTTGGCGCCATTGGTTTTAGAATAATTAAAATGTTCCACTGCGAAGCGTGCCGGTCACAATGGGGATGTAACGTTCTTTAGGAACCTTTTAAAACACAAAACCATACACGTACTTCTCCCAAAAGTAATAATTAATGATAATGATAAAATGTTTTTCGGGGAATGGAATTGTGGTCGAAAAGCCGAGATAAGTAAATTTTTTGAAATTGATTACCATAAAATAATTTATTTCAACGGAAACGTAATGGAACGTTGTTTTTTCTTAAGCATGCATTTAAGTTTCAATTAAAAGAAAAA
>JAEQBA010003404.1:0-195525 GCA_019434445.1 Phalangium opilio | reverse complement strand
GCATTTCAGCAAAATAGTCAAAAAGTTCAGACGGTCTCTATCTTACTTCATTTCAAAATTCACGGTTCAGAATTCGGCATTTCAGCAAAATAGTCAAAATTCAGACGGTCTCTATCTTACATTAATTTCAAAGTTCACGGTTCAGAATTCGGCATTTCAGCAAAATAGTCAAAAAAGTTCAGACGGTCTCCATTCTATTTAATTTTCAAAATTCACGGTTCAGAATTCGGCATTTCAGCACAATAGTCAAAAAAGTTCAGACGGTCTCTATCTATATTAATTTCGGTTCAGAATTCGGCATTTCAGCAAAATAGTCAAAAAAGTTCAGACGGTCTCTATCTTACATTAATTTCGGTTCAGATTTCGGCATTTCAGCAAAATAGTCAAAAAAGTTCAGACGGTCTCTATCTTACATTAATTTCGGTTCAGAATTCGGCATTTCAGCAAAATAGTCAAAAAAGTTCAGACGGTCTCTATCTTACATTAATTTCGGTTCAGAATTCGGCATTTCAGCAAAATAGTCAAAAAAGTTCAGACGGTCTCTATCTTACATTAATTTCGGTTCAGAATTCGGCATTTCAGCAAAATAGTCAAAAACGTTCAGACGGTCTCTATCTACATTAATTTCGGTTCAGAATTCGGCATTTCAGCAAAATAGTCAAAAAAGTTCAGACGGTCTCCATTCTATTTCATTTTCAAAATTCACGGTTCAGAATTCGGCATTTCAGCAAAATAGTCAAAAAAGTTCAGACGGTCTCCATTCTACTTCATTTCCAAAATTCACGGTTCAGAATTCGGCATTTCAGCAAATAGTCAAAAAAGTTCAGACGGTCTCTATCTTACATTAATTTCAAAGTTCACGGTTCAGAATTCGGCATTTCAGCAAAATAGTCAAAAAAGTTCAGACGGTCTCCATTCTATTTCATTTTCAAAATTCACGGTTCAGAATTCGGCATTTCAGCAAAATAGTCAAAAAAGTTCAGACGGTCTCTATCTTACATTAATTTCGGTTCAGAATTCGGCATTTCAGCAAAATAGTCAAAAAAGTTCAGACGGTCTCTATCTTACATTAATTTCGGTTCAGAATTCGGCATTTCAGCAAAATAGTCAAAAAAGTTCAGACGGTCTCTATCTTACATTAATTTCGGTTCAGAATTCGGCATTTCAGCAAAATAGTCAAAAAAGTTCAGACGGTCTCTATCTATATTAATTTCGGTTCAGAATTCGGCATTTCAGCAAAATAGTCAAAAAAGTTCAGACGGTCTCCATTCTATTTCATTTCCAAATTCACGGTTCAGAATTCGGCATTTCAGCAAAATAGTCAAAAAAGTTCAGACGGTCTCTATCTTACATTAATTTCAAAGTTCACGGTTCAGAATTCGGCATTTCAGCAAAATAGTCAAAAAAGTTCAGACGGTCTCCATTCTATTTCATTTTCAAAATTCACGGTTCAGAATTCGGCATTTCAGCAAAATAGTCAAAAAAGTTCAGACGGTCTCTATATTACATTAATTTCGGTTCAGAATTCGGCATTTCAGCAAAATAGTCAAAAAAGTTCAGACGGTCTCTATCTTACATTAATTTCGGTTCAGAATTCGGCATTTCAGCAAAATAGTCAAAAAAGTTCAGACGGTCTCTATCTTACATTAATTTCGGTTCAGAATTCGGCATTTCAGCAAAATAGTCAAAAAAGTTCAGACGGTCTCTATCTACATTAATTTCGGTTCAGAATTCGGCATTTCAGCAAAATAGTCAAAAAGTTCAGACGGTCTCCATCTATTTCATTTTCAAAATTCACGGTTCAGAATTCGGCATTTCAGCAAAATAGTCAAAAAAGTTCAGACGGTCTCCATTCTACTTCATTTCCAAAATTCACGGTTCAGAATTCGGCATTTCAGCAAAATAGTCAAAAAAGTTCAGACGGTCTCCATTCTACTTCATTTCCAAAATTCACGGTTCAGAATTCGGCATTTCAGCAAAATAGTCAAAAAAGTTCAGACGGTCTCTATCTTACATTAATTTCAAAGTTCACGGTTCAGAATTCGGCATTTCAGCAAAATAGTCAAAAAAGTTCAGACGGTCTCCATTCTATTCATTTTCAAAATTCACGGTTCAGAATTCGGCATTTCAGCAAAATAGTCAAAAAAGTTCAGACGGTCTCTATCTTACATTAATTTCGGTTCAGAATTCGGCATTTCAGCAAAATAGTCAAAAAAGTTCAGACGGTCTCTATCTTACATTAATTTCGGTTCAGATTTCGGCATTTCAGCAAAATAGTCAAAAAAGTTCAGACGGTCTCTATCTTACATTAATTTCGGTTCAGAATTCGGCATTTCAGCAAAATAGTCAAAAAAGTTCAGACGGTCTCTATCTTACATTAATTTCGGTTCAGAATTCGGCATTTCAGCAAAATAGTCAAAAAAGTTCAGACGGTCTCTATCTTACATTAATTTCGGTTCAGAATTCGGCATTTCAGCAAAATAGTCAAAAAGTTCAGACGGTCTCTATCTATATTAATTTCGGTTCAGAATTCGGCATTTCAGCAAAATAGTCAAAAAAGTTCAGACGGTCTCCATTCTATTTCATTTTCAAAATTCACGGTTCAGAATTCGGCATTTCAGCAAAATAGTCAAAAAAGTTCAGACGGTCTCCATTCTACTTCATTTCCAAAATTCACGGTTCAGAATTCGGCATTTCAGCAAAATAGTCAAAAAAGTTCAGACGGTCTCTATCTTACATTAATTTCAAAGTTCACGGTTCAGAATTCGGCATTTCAGCAAAATAGTCAAAAAAGTTCAGACGGTCTCCATTCTATTTCATTTTCAAATTCACGGTTCAGAATTCGGCATTTCAGCAAAATAGTCAAAAAAGTTCAGACGGTCTCTATCTTACAATAATTTCGGTTCAGAATTCGGCATTTCAGCAAAATAGTCAAAAAAGTTCAGACGGTCTCTATCTTACATTAATTTCGGTTCAGAATTCGGCATTTCAGCAAAATAGTCAAAAAAGTTCAGACGGTCTCTATCTTACATTAATTTCGGTTCAGAATTCGGCATTTCAGCAAAATAGTCAAAAAAGTTCAGACGGTCTCTATCTTACATTAATTTCGGTTCAGAATTCGGCATTTCAGCAAAATAGTCAAAAACGTTCAGACGGTCTCTATCTTACATTAATTTCGGTTCAGAATTCGGCATTTCAGCAAAATAGTCAAAAAAGTTCAGACGGTCTCCATTCTATTTCATTTCCAAAATTCACGGTTCAGAATTCGGCATTTCAGCAAAATAGTCAAAAAAGTTCAGACGGTCTCTATCTTACATTAATTTCAAAGTTCACGGTTCAGAATTCGGCATTTCAGCAAAATAGTCAAAAAGTTCAGACGGTCTCCATTCTATTTCATTTTCAAAATTCACGGTTCAGAATTCGGCATTTCAGCAAAATAGTCAAAAAAGTTCAGACGGTCTCTATCTTACATTAATTTCGGTTCAGAATTCGGCATTTCAGCAAAATAGTCAAAAAAGTTCAGACGGTCTCTATCTTACATTAATTTCGGTTCAGAATTCGGCATTTCAGCAAAATAGTCAAAAAAGTTCAGACGGTCTCTATCTTACATTAATTTCGGTTCAGAATTCGGCATTTCAGCAAAATAGTCAAAAAAGTTCAGACGGTCTCTATCTTACATTAATTTCGGTTCAGAATTCGGCATTTCAGCAAAATAGTCAAAAACGTTCAGACGGTCTCTATCTTACATTAATTTCGGTTCAGAATTCGGCATTTCAGCAAAATAGTCAAAAAAGTTCAGACGGTCTCCATTCTATTTCATTTTCAAAGTTCACGGTTCAGAATTCGGCATTTCAGCAAAATAGTCAAAAAAGTTCAGACGGTCTCCATTCTACTTCATTTCCAAAATTCACGGTTCAGAATTCGGCATTTCAGCAAAATAGTCAAAAAAGTTCAGACGGTCTCCATTCTACTTCATTTCCAAAATTCACGGTTCAGAATTCGGCATTTCAGCAAAATAGTCAAAAAAGTTCAGACGGTCTCTATCTTACATTAATTTCAAAGTTCACGGTTCAGAATTCGGCATTTCAGCAAAATAGTCAAAAAAGTTCAGACGGTTTCCATTCTATTTCATTTTCAAAATTCACGGTTCAGAATTCGGCATTTCAGCAAAATAGTCAAAAAAGTTCAGACGGTCTCTATCTTACATTAATTTCGGTTCAGATTTCGGCATTTCAGCAAAATAGTCAAAAAAGTTCAGACGGTCTCTATCTTACATTAATTTCGGTTCAGAATTCGGCATTTCAGCAAAATAGTCAAAAAAGTTCAGACGGTCTCTATCTTACATTAATTTCGGTTCAGAATTCGGCATTTCAGCAAAATAGTCAAAAACGTTCAGACGGTCTCTATCTTACATTAATTTCGGTTCAGAATTCGGCATTTCAGCAAAATAGTCAAAAAAGGTCAGACGGTCTCCATTGTATTTCATTTTCAAAGTTCACGGTTCAGAATTCGGCATTTCAGCAAAATAGTCAAAAAAGTTCAGACGGTCTCCATTCTACTTCATTTCCAAAATTCACGGTTCAGAATTCGGCATTTCAGCAAAATAGTCAAAAAAGTTCAGACGGTCTCCATTCTACTTCATTTTCAAAATTCACGGTTCAGAATTCGGCATTTCAGCAAAATAGTCAAAAAAGTTCAGACGGTCTCTATCTTACATTAATTTCAAAGTTCACGGTTCAGAATTCGGCATTTCAGCAAAATAGTCAAAAAAGTTCAGACGGTCTCCATTCTATTTCATTTCAAAATTCACGGTTCAGAATTCGGCATTTCAGCACAATAGTCAAAAAAGTTCAGACGGTCTCTATCTATATTAATTTCGGTTCAGAATTCGGCATTTCAGCAAAATAGTCAAAAAAGTTCAGACGGTCTCTATCTTACATTAATTTCGGTTCAGATTCGGCATTTCAGCAAAATAGTCAAAAAAGTTCAGACGGTCTCTATCTTACATTAATTTCGGGTCAGAATTCGGCATTTCAGCAAAATAGTCAAAAAAGTTCAGACGGTCTCTATCTTACATTAATTTCGGTTCAGAATTCGGCATTTCAGCAAAATAGTCAAAAAAGTTCAGACGGTCTCTATCTTACATTAATTTCGGTTCAGAATTCGGCATTTCAGCAAAATAGTCAAAAAAGTTCAGACGGTCTCTATCTTACATTAATTTCGGTTCAGAATTCGGCATTTCAGCAAAATAGTCAAAAAAGTTCAGACGGTCTCTATCTTACATTAATTTCGGTTCAGAATTCGGCATTTCAGCAAAATAGTCAAAAAAGTTCAGACGGTCTCTATCTTACATTAATTTCAAAGTTCACGGTTCAGAATTCGGCATTTCAGCAAAATAGTCAAAAAAGTTCAGACGGTCTCCATTCTACTTCATTTCCAAAATTCACGGTTCAGAATTCGGCATTTCAGCAAATTAGTCAAAAAAGTTCAGACGGTCTCTATCTTACATTAATTTCAAAGTTCACGGTTCAGAATTCGGCATTTCAGTAAAATAGTCAAAAAAGTTCAGACGGTCTCCATTCTATTTCATTTTCAAAATTCACGGTTCAGAATTCGGCATTTCAGCAAAATAGTCAAAAAAGTTCAGACGGTCTCCATTCTATTTCATTTTCAAAATTCACGGTTCAGAATTCGGCATTTCAGCAAAATAGTCAAAAAAGTTCAGACGGTCTCTATCTTACATTAATTTCGGTTCAGAATTCGGCATTTCAGCAAAATAGTCAAAAAAGTTCAGACGGTCTCTATCTTACATTAATTTCGGTTCAGAATTCGGCATTTCAGCAAAATAGTCAAAAAAGTTCAGACGGTCTCTTTCTTACATTAATTTCGGTTCAGAATTCGGCATTTCAGCAAAATAGTCAAAAAAGTTCAGACGGTCTCTATCTTACATTAATTTCGGTTCAGAATTCGGCATTTCAGCAAAATAGTCAAAAAAGGTCAGACGGTCTCCATTCTATTTCATTTTCAAAATTCACGGTTCAGAATTCGGCATTTCAGCAAAATAGTCAAAAAAGTTCAGACGGTCTCCATTCTACTTCATTTTCAAAATTCACGGTTCAGAATTCGGCATTTCAGCAAAATAGTCAAAAAAGTTCAGACGGTCTCCATTCTACTTCATTTTCAAAATTCACGGTTCAGAATTCGGCATTTCAGCAAATTAGTCAAAAATTTCAGACGGTCTCTATCTTACATTAATTTCAAAGTTCACGGTTCAGAATTCGGCATTTCAGCAAAATAGTCAAAAAAGTTCAGACGGTCTCCATTCTATTTCATTTTCAAAATTCACGGTTCAGAATTCGGCATTTCAGCAAAATAGTCAAAAAAGTTCAGACGGTCTCTATCTATATTAATTTCGGTTCAGAATTCGGCATTTCAGCAAAATAGTCAAAAAAGTTCAGACGGTCTCTATCTTACATTAATTTCGGTTCAGAATTCGGCATTTCAGCAAAATAGTCAAAAAAGTTCAGACGGTCTCTATCTTACATTAATTTCGGTTCAGAATTCGGCATTTCAGCAAAATAGTCAAAAAAGTTCAGACGGTCTCTATCTTACATTAATTTCGGTTCAGAATTCGGCATTTCAGCAAAATAGTCAAAAAAGTTCAGACGGTCTCTATCTTACATTAATTTCGGTTCAGAATTCGGCATTTCAGCAAAATAGTCAAAAAAGTTCAGACGGTCTCTATCTTACATTAATTTCGGTTCAGAATTCGGCATTTCAGCAAAATAGTCAAAAAAGTTCAGACGGTCTCTATCTTACATTAATTTCGGTTCAGAATTCGGCATTTCAGCAAAATAGTCAAAAAAGTTCAGACGGTCTCTATCTTACATTAATTTCAAAGTTCACGGTTCAGAATTCGGCATTTCAGCAAAATAGTCAAAAAAGTTCAGACGGTCTCCATTCTACTTCATTTCCAAAATTCACGGTTCAGAATTCGGCATTTCAGCAAATTAGTCAAAAAAGTTCAGACGGTCTCTATCTTACATTAATTTCAAAGTTCACGGTTCAGAATTCGGCATTTCAGCAAAATAGTCAAAAAAGTTCAGACGGTCTCCATTCTATTTCATTTTCAAAATTCACGGTTCAGAATTCGGCATTTCAGCAAAATAGTCAAAAAAGTTCAGACGGTCTTCATTCTATTTCATTTTCAAAATTCACGGTTCAGAATTCGGCATTTCAGCAAAATAGTCAAAAAAGTTCAGACGGTCTCTATCTTACATTAATTTCGGTTCAGAATTCGGCATTTCAGCAAAATAGTCAAAAAAGTTCAGACGGTCTCTATCTTACATTAATTCCAAAGTTCACGGTTCAGAATTCAGCATTTCAGCAAAATAGTCAAAAAGGTTCAGACGATCTCTTACTTTAATTTCAATGTTCTCTGTTCAGAATTCGGCATTTCAGCAAAATAGTCAAAAAGGTTCAGACGATCTCTTACTTTAATTTCAATGTTCACTGTTCAGAATTCGGCATTTCAGCAAAATAGTCAATAAGGTTCAGACAGTTTACGGTTTGGTAGGATGGGAGAATTTTATAGTAGGAATTCTACTATTTTCAGCAGTTCAGACGTTCAGACACTCAGCAGATTAGTCGATCCCCCAAAATATCCCCACGTGGCCACGTTGTATTTATAAAGGCAATGTTTCTGGCGGTTGTATAGACTTGCAAACGTCCTTGGTATTCTAATTTAGTTTAGTTCCTCGTCTTCCTAAACCTTTTCAATGAAGTGTGTACGCATCCAGTCCATTGTCCAACTGTTCTACGTTGGTCCTTGTTTCTTTTATCGTTCGAGATTTATGGTTTTCGAGAAAATCGATGTTTCTTAACACCAAACCTTTGTCTAAAGTTAATCTGTCATTTTAGGGTGGTGGAATGGGATGGGATTTCTCGAGTTTAAATCTGACGCTGATAATGAAGTATATCGAGCAAAAGTAAAACACAATTCACAATGCTTAACCTTACTAGTACAATTAAATGCACTGCTTAAACTTACTATTATAATCCCCATCCTTTTAAGATACACGAACGAAAATATCACCTCACCAAAATCCTCTCCCATTCACCCGCCCTTCAATGACGAACGAAAAATTTCATACTGCCAAAAGGCGGTACTCTTCACGACGGCGCCAGCATCGGGGCAGATGTAGATGTACATGATAAGATGTAGATAACATACCTACAGACGCTAATTTCAACAACTTTCCAATTGATCCATGTCCTAAAAGTTCAGTAACCAACCTTATAACCTTTAAACTACAATACCCGTAACATTTCTCGGAATTTGATCAATTATCCTTCACTCATTATCCAAATCCTCAAACATCCCCAAGATTTTAGAACAAACAAATAATTACCGTCTAAAAGACGCCCGATATTTCAATCCAATTAAAATTGCAAATTAATTAATCAGAGAAATAATCTAAAAAATACTTACGGCGCAACAAACACACTTTTCCTGTCCTGTTGAACCACGTAAAACTGATTAAACCGTTAACGACTTCATTTCACATGGCAGGATCAGGAGAAGAACTACAACTATAAATTAATAACAGCAACCTAGCCTTTACACATAGTGTCCTTTTCTCATGAAAATGAAACTCACATTCTTGCTACCGGGCCCACATTCCCCATCCCTCCGCGCCAACCCTACAAACGGGTCTATAAACAAAATATATCAATATATATATACTGCTTTCCAAAAATTCCGCTTCGATACAGCCGTCCATCAAATTACTTTGCCACTACAACCTGGTAGCGTAGTACTATAGTCTGTCAAACGAAAGAAGAGCCCTGAGAAATTTGTCCAAATTGGTGTCGCCACCATCGACCCCATAGTACTTTATCAACTTGTTTTGATTTGTCAATTGTCGTCTGTAATATAGTCTGCTATTATGTCATTAAAATATATTGCAATGCTAGTTCAACAAAGATAAAACTGGTGTCTTGTCGTTAATTTTGTTTTATATTCTTTAATACTCGATGATCGTAAAAAACCATGAAACATAAACATATTAAATATATATTGCAAAATGTATTGGTTCTATTGCGATTAGGCCTATCTGTTTATAGCAGACTATATTACAGACGACTATTGACAAAACAAAACAAGTTGATAAAGTACTATGGGGTCGATGGTGGCGACATCAATTTGGACGAATTTCTCAGGGCTCTTCTTTCGTTTGACAGACTATAGCTTAGTTTATAGTGAAATAGCATAGCGAATTGTTTCTGGAACTCTATCTGCCTCCTCACACAAAGACGCGGGTTTGAAGCATGATAAAAGTGGTCTCGGGGGAAATCAGGAACAGCTCAATAACCTCATAAGGACGGGTAAACAATGCTAAAAAATCCTCTATCACGAGTACGAAATTTTATGATATTTTTGCACATGTCAATAGATATTAAGGCAAAATTCATAACTTCTTCTAAAACCAAACCTTCATGCTGAAACCCAAAGCGTGCTTATGCCACGAGATTTGTACTGCCAAAGGTAGCAATTCGACGCTATTTTAGTTCCCATTAGCACGTATTTGCAGTATCCATGAAAGCACGTGTATGCACTATAGACATTCTATTAATTAAACGTTAGGAAGCAAACACAAAGGAGGTAGACCGGAATCCTAGGTTATTTATTTCGCACCAAGAGGTAACAACGGACGTAGCCTGAGGTCACGAAACTCGGCCTCCCTTTCTGTGGTGTTTACTCTAAATAAAACAAAATATACAGTCTTTTCAGTCACGTTTAACATAATTTATTTTCTACAAATAAAGTACCAATTTAATATATTGAAATCACAGCTTCTGCAAACTCTGAAAGTCTTTACCGCTGCCACTACGGGATTGGAATTGAATATGGTCTCTATAGAAAGAGTTGATGAATACTGTCGTTTGGAGTCCGAGTCAAAGAAACCAGAATCTCAACCTCCATCTGACTGGCCTCAACGAGGAGAAATCGTATTTCATGGCTACAGCACCAAATACCGAGAGGGATTGGATTTCCTCTTGAGAGATATAGATGTCAGGAATGAAGCCGGAGAAAAGGTGGGCGTAGTCGGGCAGATATGCGCTGGAAAGTCGTCACTGACGCGTCATCGAAGGGGTACGTGGTCAGATCGTGATAGACGCAGTCGCGGCTCAAGTCAAGTGGAGGCCCCAAGCGGTAACCATTTTGGGGCCCCCAAACTCAAGATATTAAAATTAAATAGTAGTTGTAAGAAGGAATTTATATAACAAGGCCTAAAAAGCGTCCGGTGCGCGTGATAGTCGACAATCCCCCCTTAATGGATAGGGTGGGGGTGGAAAAGGAGCCGAAACTTATTATTTTATCTCATACGGTTTTTCTTTGGGGTCGCCTGACAGCGCTGCAAGATCGCTCCATATTTACGTGTTACGTCATCGCTCTAGCTCGGAGGACCGAATGTAGTTGCTCCGAATGAAAAACAAAAGTTTTTTCAGAGCGCTTTTGTGACGTCTTCAGGCGCTCCGTCTCTAGAGTCGGAGCGGTTGGGATCAATCCGGGAGCAAACCGGGAGGGAGCGACTAGGGCATTGTAAGACGCGCCACCGTCTCGGAGCAGCTCGTTTTTAGCCACATCGTTTGATGAACGATGGGGTATTAGTTTGACTTGGTCTGAAGAAGATGTAGATGTGGAAGGGGGAGGAGAAGAAGAAGAAGTATCGTTCGTCTTTTTAAAGGGAGAATGAAAAGAGTGATTGATGATTTTCAAAGGGAGAGGATTATGATTTGTCTATAACAGTGCATTGGGAATGTACTCTGCACATATAAATTAACACACTTAGAGTGAAAATCATTTTAGCGCTGTTAAAGGTGTCGAGGTGCTATGCACTTATGAAAATCTTCGTTCATTGCTGATTTTCATTGATACTTTTAAAAGGGTTAGGGATTTATTGGTGATTTTCATTAATGTTTTACAAGGGATAAGGATTCTTTGGTGATTTAAATTGGATGAGGATTGTGGGTGTCTGGAATACGGTTAATCATCGAGGCGCTACACACCCGTCGATTTAAAACGGAATTGGGATTAAAGTATACTTAGAGGTTACGGGTAATCATCTTAGCACTGTTAAAGACAACGCGTCGAGGATCTATTCACTAACGGTAATTTTCACTCAGGGATTTTTATTAGTGATTTTAAAAGGGAATTTGTTTAAGGGTTACTTATGTGTAATTATTTTAGAAACGTTAAATGTAGCGCGTCGAGGGGCTACTCACTAAAAAGTCATTGCCGATTTTAAAGGGGATTGGGAATAGGGGTTATTTAGTGGTTCCGAACAATCATTTTAGCACTGTTAAAAGCAACGCGTTGAGGGGCTATTCACTAATGAAGATTTTTTTCATTGGTGATTTTATTTGATGCTTTTAAATGTGATAGGGATTTATTGATGATTTTAATTGCTGCTTTTAAATGTGATAGGGATTTATTGATGATTTTAATTGATGCTTTTAAATGTGATAGGGATTTATTGATGATTTAAAATGGATGTGACAACTAATACTTATTCCAAAGATAGAATGTTCTCGATAGATGGAGCCTTACAAACGATGGGGCTCTAATCTGGCCGGGGCCATCTTGTTTCCCTATGAAAGACGATTTTGTTTTCGGAGCGCTCGGATCACCGCAGAGAAAAATGCTATGTTTTCCACCATCTATTTCTTTTAACTTTTCGATAAGCCTTGGTTTGGTTTTTGGAACTCACGAAATCATAGGTATAGTACACTTGATTCGATTTAGAAACAATTACAGAACGAACGATTATCACGTAGAGACACATATTCAAAATCCATCAAGTTATGTATGTTCAAAACCTTTAACTAACTTCTTCATGGCAATTAAAAGCAACCGTCGGCACCTCGAGCAGCCTCCGATTTCTGTTTTCTTTGCTCGAGGTTTGCTTTTTCTCTGGTCGGAATACGTCATTCGCGTCCGTATGACCTATCCCCATGGGATACGATGGGAAAGCGCAGAGCAATGACGGACATGAAAGGTGGGGCTTACTTGTCCACTGACACCGGTGTAAGAGTAGAAGCGTAGAATCTCGCGACTTAGGTCTTCTTATATAAATCCCTTCTTGGTATAATACTAAAAAAATATTCGTCATTTATTTCCTTTTAAAACTATTAGTCTCTTCCATTTTTTTTTTTTTGAAAAAAAAATTGTTATTGGGAGAAAATTAATTCTGCTCAATTCGGGGCCCCATGGCATCCCGGGGCCCTAAGCGGCCGCTTAGTCCGCTTACCGTTAAACCCGCCACTGGATTGACGGAGTGGAGGTGAAGGGATTAGGCTTGTCCGATTTGAGATCGTGTCTGACCATAATCCCCCAAGAGCCCGTCCTCTTTTCGGGCACGCTGAGATTCAACCTGGATCCCTACGGGCAACAAGGCCACCTTGGAACACTCGCACCTGAAGTCCTTCGTGGCGTCACTCGAACAAGGACTGGATCATCCCGTGGCCGAAGGAAGCCAGAATCTGAGCGTCGGGCAGCGTCAGTTGGTCTGTTTGGCTCGTTCCTTGTTGTAGAACACCAAGATCCTCATCTTGGACGAAGCGACGGCTTCGGTCGACATGCACACCGATGATCTCATTCAAGAGACCGTCAGGGAAGAATTTTCCGACTCTACCATCATCACCATTGTGCACAGAATAAACACAATTTTGGACTACGACAAGTCAGTTCATCTAACATTTAAATAGGATTTATGAGTCAAATTATGTAACGTTTTGCCCTTTACCTTTGAATTAAAGACATTCACTTTGTACTCACTTCTCTGATATCAAATAAAATAATTTAACAACTAAATTATTTGATTTATTTCTAATAATTAATAAAAACTTAATCAAACTTTTGATTTGTTTCATACTCGCTTTAACATTGTGAAACCGTTCTAGCCTTAGGAAAGATGGTCTGATTTACTTTATACTCAATTTATGAAGCTTTAACCCTATAAAATAATTAATCAAAAATGTCTTGATTAGAATCAAGACCTAAAAAGTATCGATAAGACTGAGGTTATCACTTGTCTGAAGGATCAGATATTAATTTTTCTTTTAATTGAAACTTAAATGCATGCTTAAGAAAAAACAACGTGCCATTACCGTTTTCCGTTGAAATAAATTATTTTACTGGTAATCAATTTCAAAAATTTACTTATCTCGGCTTTTCGAACACAATTCCATTCCCCGAAAAATTTTATCATTACATTAATTACTTTTGGGAGAGTACGTTTATGGTTTTGCGTTTTAAAAGGTTCCTAAAGACGTTACATCCCCATTCGTGACCGGCACGCTTCGCAGTGGAACATTTTAATTATTCTAAAACCAATGGCGCCAAATTCAATAGGGACAGTAAGATTTTTACTCGCGGTTTTGCAAAATGATGTAATATCAAGTGTACTTTAGTCAACCGTCGTATTGTTCTTTCTCATAGCTCAGGGCATGATTAGTGTTACTGCCCAATTTCTCTCTTTAGTTTCTAACAATGGTTAGAGACTATTTGATATGGCACGTCACAACGTTATATCCATTTGTAAATTCTAAGTAGCACAAAAGGAAAAGAAACCATTTTTTTATGTTTTGGTTTGAAATAAATAAACTCATGATAGTAGTTATAACGAACAGAAAGTCAAGGGAATGGCACCGGTAATGAGCAACAAAAAGAGAGGAAAGTTTGCTTCAAGTTAGCAGAGGGACATGGTAGTGCAAATAGTAATCTAGAATTTTGTTCGTTCAAACCTTAATATATCATGAAAAATTCAATTGAGGAGGCGGCACTACATAGAAAGATTGATTTTGGCAGATAACAGCGAAAAAATTATGTTCTACACACACTGGGACTATGGGAAAGTTTCAGGGCCGCAGGTCGCACATAATGAAATTTCAACTCCAGTTATATCAATTCTCCCTGGTCGTAGTAGTAGCAGGTTAAGCTATAGTTTGCTCAGGTCCTGTTAGTCTCGAAAGGGTTATATAGTGCTTGTGGCTTTTAAAAGGTTGTTGTCATGGCTAAACAGACCGCTATTACAGTTTTTTATTGTTTTATAGGATATTTTGACACGTTATCTCCCAAAAGTAATTAAAGGAAAGGTTCAGGGTACCTAACATTAGACCTTAAATTAACGGCCTCGTTTAGAAGATATCGAAATGATTGAAAAAAAAATTATAATTTCCCTAATTACGATTAAAATCCAATTAATTGACCCAAAAATTGAATAGAGCAGCCGCGCCATTTTTTAAAGTCACGTGATAAACTCGCACACACGCCGTTATTGGCCAAATGGCTAGCGAATAGGAAAGTTAGATTTCTCTACTGCAGACGACGATATTTATTGATATATTCAAGGTTGACTTTCATCATAGCCCACTCGATCACGCGCATCACGACGTAAGCTGCTCGTGCTATAGAAGCCCGTTCAATCGGCCAAAAAGGGCAACTTTTGGGTTCTTGGCGGGAAATTCGAAGTCAGCGAAAATTAACATTAAGTTCTAAGGGAGGAGGTAGGGTTTTTGGCCAGATCCTCTGTCCTATTGATCGAAATGACGTGAAATTTTAAATAGACGTGTCTTTTGACGTGTTTTATTATTCTAAAAGGGATTCAAGCTTCTAGAGTGGATAGGGTTTTTTTAAAAAAATTATTTACATAGCCAAAATGATGGGTTCAGTGCTAAGACTGAATATATCTTCAGATCTACTGGTCCAAATGTCCTGAAATTTTAATGAGAGGTGTGTTACAATCTATTGTATTATATTAAAAAGGATTCAAGCTTTAATAGTGGATAATTATTTTGATAAAAATTTAGTTCCAATGTCATAATTTTAAACTAAGTACTTAATGCACTATATCTTTGGATCTAATGGCCCAAATGTCCCGAAAATTTACTTAGAGGTATGTTACAATCGATTATATTTAAAAAAAAATTAATATCCCATGTCACAATTGTAAATTAAGAACTTACAACCTTTTTCCGCGATAAAAAACCAGCCCCATTCTACTTGTCCAAAACTTGCCTTTTGGGGTTTAATAGATTATAAATCATAGACCTCTTGAACCAATTTTCTATGATTTGTAAACATGCAGAGGGGCAGATGTCTCGAAAACCCTTGGCGATTTTTAATTGTTATCCTTACTTGTTGGGCGGGGCATTTAAAAGATTAATCGATTAAAATATAAAGTATATCGTCAAAATAAGAAAAGTTGACAAATGCTAAAACAAAGCTTCAAATCTAAGATCAAGCACCACTCAAGATGCTTCAGAATGTCTTTGAACAAACATAGGATCGCTGCGAGGAAGCTTTTTCTTCTTGGACCTCTTTGACAATTAATTATAATTTAAAATTATCTCTCGACTAAATCTTTGTTTTTTACCAACTGCAACTGGTATTATGACACTTTTCACCAACCCTTTTTAGTTAGTTTCTTAATCATGATTTTTCTATGCTTAATTTTTGGTTTTTGTAAATATGTGATATTTCCAATAAATACATTTTTGAACTAAAATTGCGTTTACATAATAAAGTGCTTTTGGCAGAAAAACAGGGGTTCTTCTGAACTTCCCCAAAATAGGTGTGCTTTAGGCTTTAGGGCCTATAATTTTGTTTAATTCTAAGATTTTTAACGTAATGTTTAAGCAATACGTTTATTCTTGGAAAGGGAGTGAAAGTTAAATTATTTTAACACACCTCTCATTAAATTTTCCAGACATTTGGGCCAGTAGATCCAAAGATATAGTGCATTAAGTTTTTAATTTACAATTATGACATTGGAAATTAATTTTTATTGAAATAACTATCCACTCTAAAAGCTTGAATCCTTTTTAATATAATAGAAACGATTGTATCACACCTCTCATTAAGATTTCAGGACATTTGGACCAGTAGATCTGAAGATATATTCAGTCTTAGCACTGAACCCATCATTTTGGCTATGAAAATAATTTTTTTTAAAAAAAGCTATCCAATCTAGAAGCTTGAATCCTTTTAAGATTAATAAAACACGTCAAAACACACGTCTCATTAAAATTTCAGGTCATTTCGATCAATAGGCAGAGGATCTGGCCAAAAAACCTACCTCATCCCATAGAACTTAATGTTAATTTTCGCTGACTTCGAATTTCTCGCCAAGAATCCAAAAGTTGCCCTTTTTGGCCGATTGAACGGGCTTCTATAGCACGAGCAGCTTACGTCGTGATGCGCGTGATCGAGTGGGCTATGCTGAAAGTCAACCTTGAATATATCAATAAATATCGTCGTCTGCAGTAGAGAAATCTAACTTTCCTATTCGCTAGCCATTTGGCCAATAACGTCGTGTGTGCGAGTTTATCACGTGACTTTAAAAAATGGCGCGGCTGCTCTATTAAATTTTTGGGTCTATTAATTGGATTTTAATCGTAATTAGGGAAATTATAATTTTTTTATCAATCATTTCTATATCTTCTAAACGAGGCCGTTAATTTGAGGCCTAATGTTAGGTACCCTGAACTTTTCCTTTAATGTAATGATAAATGTTTTCGGGGAATGGAATTGTGCTCGAAAAGCCGAGATAAGTAAATTTTTGAAATTGATTACCAGTAAAATAATTTATTTCAACGGAAAACGGTAATGGCACGTTGTTTTTTCTTAAGCATGCATTTAAGTTTCAATTAAAAGAAAAATTAATATCTGATCCTTCAGACAAGTGATAACCTCAGTCTTATCGATACTTTTTAGGTCTTGATTCTAATCAAGACATTTTTGATTAATATCTGTTCCGTCAGTCTTCATTTTAATTAGGAATGTTAAGAAACTGTTTTACATTTTCAAAATCTGCACTAAGCTGAAACATATATAAAGGGGACCATAACTTTAGCTCAATCAGACATTTATTTATAATGATACTTCAAAAAAAAACGTAAACCATTAAAAGTTTGTATTCTTATTGTAATTAACATAATACAATTTTTTACAATCATTATTGAAACGCGAGGTGTCCCCCTAAAAATTCCAGAAATAGGACCAAATTGACAATTTTACAAATTTTTAAAAATGCTGATTTATGTCCGTTTAACATTTAGCTCAAAATTGTCATAAGCCCATTATGAAATTCGGATATCCTAAAACTTCACAAAGACGATCCGAGATTGTCGATTTCAAACTTTTTTGTAGCATAAACTATAAGGTCTGTTTGATATAAAAGTGTTAGTGACATAATTTTCGTCACCCACAAACTTAAAATGCTAAAAAAATCCTTGAAAAATCTAGTTATTATGATATGTTTACTTTTGTATTTGGTTTCGTAGAAATTTGTAAAATTGCAATCAAAGTTTAGTGTTTGGAAAAGGCCTAGTTAAAATTTTGTTTCGCTTGATGACGTAGAAGGAGAAACTTTCACTCTAGATGTCGCTCACGTGACGCCTGTTAGTGTCTCAGCGCCGCGTTAAGCCTAATTTATTCAGATTCGCGCGCGCGCCGCATTAGTAGACTCGGGAGTCTCGCGCTTGGCTTTTCCGCGAGATGCCGTGAGTGACGTAGCAAGGAGAAAACCCGCCAAAAATCCTCTCCGCAAATTTGCTTTTGTCCCCCAAATTTCAAGTTTTCAAAGTGTTTTTTCTGCGTTTTCCTTCTTATTTAAATATTAATCAAGCATATTTTTGGAATCAGAAGAGTTTAAACTCTCAAAAAAGTAAGGTTTTCTTTAGATTTGAGATCATTTTTAAATCACGTCGCTATTCCTTTAAGCTTAAAACCTTAAACAAAATATAGTCAGGGCTACCCTAAAAGTTCACAAAGATGATCCAAGATTGTTAATACGCCTAAAAAGTGCCATCTTTAAAATATGTAGTCGGGGAAAAGAGAGCGTGATCGAGTGGGCTATGCTAGTGGTTGGAAGTCGCGGGGGTTGGGACAGGGATAAGGGAGTTGAGATGGATTGGAAATGATGATGGGCGACCTGCGGCACCGTATCTCTCCCAATGTACCTCGCGCACGCCCCTACCCTTCGGTAGGCGATTGCTAAGTGCTGCCGCGTAGCGCCATTTTATTTGTATGAGAACTAGCTTCTATTTTGAAGATAGAGGGAGCGCCCTTTACAATTTCGTCCAGTACGACCCTACCTAACCGCTGAGGATGCTGGGAGGACTATGGTGCCGTAGGTGGGGGTACACAGGCAACGCTATAGGTATGGGGGTTTCCACTCCATTCCTCTCTCCTTCAAGGTTGGGACTCCAGGCATAGCCGACTCCATCACGCACTCGACAACGCAAAGCAACTCGCGCCAGCGTGGGAAATAAGGCGGTGACACAGGGCAAATGACCAGTTTAAAAATTGCCTGTTCCAGTTCAAAAATTAAATCGGAGGGGGGGGGGGGTCAGTGGTCCACGAGACTACTAAGAAAGTTCAAGGGTAACCAGACTCCACACATTAAAATTCTAATATTTTAATTATCCACTTCTTTAGTTTAGCAGACGACGTGCTCTGGTCAATGGTCATGGACCAGTTTATTTATTCCAAGTCAGGAAAGTCGCTAGCCTAATGTCCAGTTTAAAATATCCTTATTTGGTCACGGACCAGAAAACTCACGTTAACGCGACGCGAATGACGAAAACTACGTGTTTTCCGACTGAGGAGAGGCGAAATAGCCCGGCCTCCTTTTACGTCCCCCTTTGTATTTTGAAAGTGGGACTGGGACTATGGCGCGCGAATACTTAGGCATCTCATACCTTCTCCCTAGTAAACTAGATATTGCTTCTTGGTAAAACTTTATATAACTAAAACCATAAGTTTATAAGATATGTTCCATAACAAGGTTCATACAACTTTTGGAAAACAAATTTCCCTGAGATTTCCAGGCTTTTCCCCATATACTTCCCTGAGTTTTCCAGGTTTTTCCCGTATATGGAGTATCCTATGGAGCAAATGTTAACGAAGGAGGGAAGGGGCAAATAGGACTAAATAATCAAAGGATATCCCCGAATCTCTAATATAACCAGAGTTACGAGCTTCCAAAATTTAGTGTAATGTTAATCCTATGGAGGAGGAAAAGTACCTACAAACACCCGTGGCAAGTACCTACAAGCACTCACAAGCACCTACATGTACCCGGGGCAAGTACCTACAAGCACCCGGGGCAAGTACCTACAAGCACCCGGAGCAAGTACCTACAAGCACCCGGGGCAAGTACCTACAAGCACCCGGGGCAAGTACCTACAAGCACCCGGAGCAAGTACCTACAAGCACCCGGGGCAAGTACCCACAAGTACCCGGGGCAAGCACCCACAAGCACCCGGGGCAAGTACCCACAAGTACCCGGGCAAGCACCCACAAGCACCCGGGGCAAGTACCCACAAGTACCCGGGCAAGCACCCACAAGTACCCGGGGCAAGCACCCACAAGTACCCGGGGCAAGTACCCACAAGTACCCGGGGCAAGTACCCACAAGTACCCGGGGCAAGCACCCACAAGCACCGGGGCAAGCACCCACAAGCACCCGGGGCAAGTACCCACAAGTACCCGGGGCAAGCACCCACAAGTACCCGGGCAAGCACCCACAAGTACCCGGGGTAAGCACCCACAAGTACCCGGGGCAAGCACCCACAAGTACCTACAAACACCCACAAGTACCCGGGCAAGCACCCACAAGTACCCGGGGCAAGCACCCACAAGTACCCGGGGCAAGCACCCACAAGTACCTACAAGCACCCACAAGTACCTACAAGCACCCACAAGTACCTACAAGCACCCACAAGTACCTACAAGCACCCACAAGTACCCACAAGCACCCGGGGCAAGTACCCACAAGCACCCGGGGCAAGTACCCACAAGTACCTACAAGTACCCACAAGTACCTACAAGTACCCACAAGTACCTACAAGTACCCACAAGTACCTACAAGTACCCACAAGTACCTACAAGTACCCACAAGTACCTACAAGTACCCACAAGTACCTACAAGTACCCACAAGTACCTACAAGCACCCACAAGTACCTACAAGCACCCACAAGTACCTACAAGCACCCACAAGTACCTACAAGCACCCACAAGTACCTACAAGCACCCACAAGTACCTACAAGCACCCACAAGTACCTACAAGCACCCACAAGTACCCACAAGTACCCACAAGCACCCACAAGTACCCACAAGCACCCACAAGTACCTACAAGTACCCACAAGTACCCACAAGTACCTACAAGTACCCACAAGTACCCACAAGTACCTACAAGTACCCACAAGTACCCACAAGCACCCACAAGCACCTACAAGCACCCACAAGCACCCACAAGTACAAACAAGTACCTACAAGTACCTACAAGCACCTACAAGTACCTACAAGCACCCACAAGCACCTAAAAGCACCCACAAGTACCTACAAGCACCCACAAGTACCCACAAGTACCTACAAGTACCCACAAGTACCTACAAGCACCCACAAGCACCCACAAGTACCTACAAGCACCCACAAGTACCTACAAGCACCCGGGGCAAGTACCTACAAGCACCCGGGGCAAGTACCCACAAGCACCCGGGGCAAGTACCCACAAGTACCCACAAGTACCTACAAGTACCCACAAGTACCTACAAGTACCCACAAGCACCCACAAGTACCTACAAGCACCCACAAGTACCCACAAGCACCTACAAGCACCCACAAGTACCCACAAGTACCCACAAGCACCCACAAGTACCTACAAGTACCCACAAGTACCCACAAGTACCCACAAGTACCTACAAGTACCCACAAGTACCTACAAGTACCCACAAGTACCTACAAGCACCCACAAGCACCCACAAGCACCCACAAGTACCTACAAGTACCTACAAGCACCCACAAGTACCTACAAGCACCCACAAGCAGCCACAAGTACCTACAAGCACCCACAAGTACCCACAAGTACCTACAAGCACCCACAAGTACCTACAAGCACCCACAAGTACCTACAAGCACCCACAAGTACCCACAAGTACCTACAAGCACCCACAAGCACACACAAGTACCCACAAGCACCCACAAGAACCCACATTTCAGAAGACCATTTCATCATAGCTTATTTAACCTTCAATAGACCATTTCATCCACAAGGCTTCAAATAGAATCTCTCCAATAGGAATGCAAAAATAAACCACTAAAAAAGGCGAGTTTCCAATGTGTTGTCAATTTCAAATAAAACAGTGTATCATTGAAAAATCGCAAATCGAGGTGTTTTTGAAAAATTAAAATTAAACATACTTAAACTTAATTTTTCGAAATAAAGAGTAGAAAAGGACCTAAAATAAAGATCATATGTTCATTTAAAACCGTTTTCAATCCTAAGAAATGTATAGTTTTTGTTATATACGTTCCACAATTTGACCTTTTTTATAAAAATTCCCATGTTATTTCTATGGGAATTTTCCAGTTTTTTGGCAAAAAGGCTGATTAATTTTATGTAAATGAAAACCACCCTTAGCAACTTTATTTTTTATAAAATAAACTATTAGATGAATCCCTTTGAAAGTTTAACTACATATTAAGGACCCGGATTGTAGTTCTTTGGAATTTTTTCAGAACAGTTAACACAACACAAAAAAAACTACATCCAAACAAAAAACCCTCCTTATACATTAAGAGCAGTATGAAGTCTTATCTAAGAGAGCTACCGCTCTCTCAGAATTTCATTTTTGATTTATACTCTCTTAACGTTATAAAGCCTTGACCGCATAAAAATTATTCCCAACTTCCGTTGATTTACTTCTAGTGAAAGCTAAACTTATTACAATTAATAAGCAGTTACTCAGTTAACCATATCATAATAAAATTCCTGAAAGTTGGTATTAATATCTTAATCCCACATATTTTATGGTAAAAATTATTCTTGCTATTTTGTCTGAAGAAAGGCTGTGATGGGAAGTTTGGTGTCGAGGGTGCTCAAATGGGAGAACAAGGGTGAATCGCTTTTAAATCCCGACTGAAAAAGATCTCAAGGTTTGGGTCTAATTTCTCGAGAAACTAAACCTACTTCGGTGGTTCGATTGGGCGTATAATTTACTGTGAAATGTTCGTGGACTCGAGTTTAAATAAAAACAAAAATATTAAGTTTATTAATATAAAAAGTTTATTAAGGTAATTAAAGTTTCAACGAGTTACAAAAAAGGTTCTATAAATTCGCCCATCCCGTGATGGGTCCCTTATGCGGGAGGAGAGAGAGAGGTTTCCCGAAGTTTACAGCTCTAGCGAAAGTTTGCAACTACTCGTCTTTTAAAACGAGGATTTCTCTCCTAGAGTTCCAAGATATTTTCAAAAAAGGGAGGCCCATTTCTCATTGGTCAGTAGCTTCTTGTGCCTCCAAAATTTACCTTATATGGTCATGAAAAGGACTGAAGAGAGGCTTCACGAAGTGTTTTTAGAAACTTTCCACTACTAACCGATGAGCCATGGGACCCTCCAAGAAGATGGGAAAGTACCGAGGGGCGTTTTGCTTGGTATTGAAAGAGGTAAAAAAAAGATCTTTATAGATAAGGGAATATAAAATTGTAATGCAGTTACACTTTAAAGTAAAGTTTCAATAGAAATACATTTAAATTAATTTAGTTTAGAGGTTACATTGATTTCTTATTCAACATTATTTTACAAAAAATCATACAAACGCAAAAAATCATTTAACAAAGGCTATCTGGACAGGCGTAAATCCCTTACAAAAATCTTCTTAAGAACTCTTAAGAAAATTCCCTGGGAAATTGCTTTGGAAATCCTTAAGGCGTTCTTTTGGAAATTGGGGAATATTGGCCTCTTTTTCTTTGGAAATTACTTTGGAAATATCTTTGGAATTTTCTTGGGAAATATCTTTGGAATTTTCTTGGGAAATATCTTTGGAATTTTCTTGAGAAATATCTTTGGAATTTTCTTGAGAAATATCTTTGGAATTTTCTTGGGAAATATCTTTGCAATTTTCATGGGAAATATCTTTGGAATTTTCTTGGGAAACCTCTTTGGAATTTCCTTGGGAAATGTCTTTGGAATTTCCTTGGGAAATGTCTTAGGAATTTCCTTGGGAAATGTCTTAGGAATTTCCTTGGGAAATATCTTTGGAATTTTCTTGGGAAATATCTTTGGAATTTTCTTGGGAAATATCTTTGGAATTTTCTTGGGAAATATCTTTGGAATTTACTTGGGAAATGTCTTGGGAATTTACTTGGAAATGTCTTTGGAAATATCTATGGAATTTTCTTGGGGAACATATAGAGAAGGTTATGGGGTAAATTAATTTAGTCCCTAGAAACGAGGATAGCTCTCACATGCAGAACCATATCCCAATACTGGGAGTGCAGTTCTTATATGGTGAATTACACCCCTTACAGCGAGGGAAATTCTCGCATGCAGTGTGAAATTGCTTATAAAGTCAGACTTTTAAACATCCGTAAACGGCGGAAAGTTTAAACCTTGTGCAATTGTATAGGGTACTAAGTGGGTTTTGGAGGCTTTAATGGCCAAGCAGTAGATCCAGACGTTGTTGTTAAATTTAATGATGTATATTCATTGAGAGTTTTTTGAGTACCAGAAACGCGTTTAACCTAATTATCTCTACAATATTACTAAAAAAATATTTCTTTTGGACTCTAATTACGCTCGAAATAAAGATAAAACATGCCATAAGAGAATAAAGCAACAATTCCGACTGCCAGCTTAGATTCCATGAAAATCTAAACAACGATTTTAATTACTCTTACTTTACTTTTAATCTATTTTATCCTTTAAATAAACACCTCACGGATTATTAAAGGCAAAAAAAAAAAAGAAAAAAATATGTAAATATAACATTTCATTTCAGCGCATGCTGAGCCTTAGCTACGGAACAAGCCTTCGTTAAATGTTTTTATTTTTAAATTTTTAACCATTAAGTTAAGGAAAACTTTAGCTAAACAATTTGGATAAAAATATTTTGAGATAATTATACGTAAAGCATAATTGCAATATATCTGGCCCTTTGAAATTCATCTCTAAAATTCTTAACTAATTTCGTTGGAAAATAAACCCTAGACCTTCTTTGGAAATATATCTCTTGAATTCCAAACGAATTTCTTTGGAAAATAAACCCTAGATCTTCTTTGGAAATTTAGCTCTAGAGTTCCTAAAGAATTCCTTTAGAAAATAATCCCTAGACATTCTTAGGAAATTTATCTCTAAAGTTCCTTAAGAATTTCTTTGGAAGAATAATCCCAAGACATTCTTAGGAAATTTATCTCTAGAATTCCTTAGGAATTTCTTTAGAAGATAAACCTTATACATTCTTTGGAGATTTATCTTTTGAATTTCTAAAGAATTTCTTTAGAAAATAATCCCAAGACATTCTTAAGAAATATATCTCTAGAATTCCTAAAGATTTCTTTAGAAAATAATCCCAAGACATTCTTTGGAAATTTATCTCTAGAATTCCTAAAGAATTTCTTTATAAAATAAACCTTATACATTCTTTGGAAATTTATCTTTAGAATTCCTAAAGAATTTCTTTGGAAAATAAACCCAAGACATTCTTTGGAAATTTATCTTTAGAATTGCTAAAGAATTTCTTTGGAAAATAAACCCAAGACATTCTTTGGAAATTTATCTCAAGAATTCCTAAAGAATTTCTTTATAAAATAAACCTTATACATTCTTTGGAAATTTATCTTTAGAATTCCTAAAGAATTTCTTTGGAAAATAATCCCAAGACATTCTTTGGAAATTTATCTCAAGAATTCTTTAGGAAATTCCAAGGAAGTCTTTGGAAATAGTTTCTTTAGAAAATGATCCCAAGGGCTCCGTAGGGTTCCAAAGAAATTCCTTTAGAACTCTTAAGAAGATTTTGGTAAGGGATTAGCCTTTGCCCGCAGTAGGTTCCGACGGACTAACGCAAAAATGGGGCCCCCAAAGTTTCACATGGGTTAAAAATAAGTCACCTCCGATAAGCTTAATTGTTACATCTATGACTGATTATCTTCCCTCAGATTTGGTTTTAGAAGAGCTACGCATTCGTTACAGCCTTGGCATGATTTTCTTCTTTGCAATTTGAGATTTAAACCTATCGTGTGTGACGTCAAATTTGAATGAATTCTTAAGGATTACACAATCTTTTACAAGGATAGATATAGCTCTAGAAATACGGTCTGTAATCAGCGGTGGAAAGATTATTATAAATACAAAATGTACAGTTCACAAAAGATAAATTTTATCGCCTGACGTCTGGTATTTTGATATTCAGGTCTAATGTAGACGAATTCGATATAATAGTATATAGTTGCGTTTTGCGAGCGAGTCTCGATCAAGGTCTTTTAGTGTAGGGGTTTGAAAGATCACCAGAACGGTTTACTGTGAAACGTTGAAAGTATTAGTTAGACTAGTCTGTAAAAAAAATTGCTGAAAGTTAGATTTATTCATATTTAAATGGGTTCCTTCATAATGGATGACTTTTGTAATTCACCATTTTGGGTATGTTACGTGATGTTTATTTTCTAAATTCATAGTTTTGAATTAAAGTACGACTATTACGAGTTTTGCGAGAGTTTAGGAGAGTGTAATTGTATTTGAATGGACGCCAATTTGACATGGAACACGGATGACCCGGATTTTACTCCGTGTTTTCAAAAGACCATCTTGGTCTGGGTGCCGTGCGCCATACTATGGTTGTTCCTACCATTGGAAGTTGCCTTGATCGCCAAGTCGGAGCGGCGAGGCATCGATTGTTCTCATCTTTCCATTACGAAAAGCGTAAGTCCTTATTGAGCAAGGATCATCGATGTACGGCACAAAATGCACAGGATGACCGCGGTCTTGTCAGAAAAGTTCATAAAACGTAGCTTTTGTTTTGTGTTTTCAGCTCTTGGTTTTGTTACTGGTCGCAATTAGCGTCTTAAAATTTGGAAAACAAATGTACTACAGCGATTTTGAAGTCGTTGGCAATTTGGCGGTCGTGTTTCAATTTGGAACTTATGTAAGAAAATTTAAAAAAAAAATCCATATCTAAAGTTTTGACGGAATTAATTAAACTCGCGTGTTGTAGATCTTGGCGTTATTCCTCATAATTTACGGCCTAAGAGGTGGCACGGTGTTGTCCGGAATCCTGACAATATTTTGGTTTCTATTAACATTAACGCAAACTATCACACTGAGATCCACCATTATCAAATATTATCTACAAGTAAGCGAAGGTTTTCATTTAAAAATAGTATTATGGAAAGATAAAAACATGTTATATTTCAGAACGACAAAGATGACTATTTCGGCCTGGTAACTGAGTCGGTAATTTACCCTATAGTTTTAGCTACTCTCTTATTACACACACTGAGTGACATCTCTCCGCACTACGAAAAACATGCGAAAGCAATCGAAGTCAAAATGGTAATATTCCAATCATTTCTGTTGTAAGTCGTTTATGTAATACTAGCTGTTACCCGCGGCGTTGCTCGCGTGAAATTAGAACTTCCATCAAAATGATTCAAAGAATGCTCGGTAGATTTTACTGATGACTAATATTTTTGTAGCACCCTAGGAGCGAAGGCACTCGGCGTTGCCCTTCAGCCCCTATGGATGCATTTTTTATTACTTTTCGCGCGGACATTATTCCATAAAGCACAGTTTTTAAATTTTTGGCCTCCCTTTAACAAGTTGGCAAGAAATTGAACCCAAAAGACCATCTAGTCCGTCTATAGGTTAATGGAAACTAGTATACTAAATATTTGCAAAATTGGTTGAAATGCGCGGACTTTGTTGCATAGCGAAGATTGTTTTACATTTCTTGGCGCCATTTATTAAGATGGCGACGGATTGGAAAGAATTTTCCTAGTACGCGCCTACTACTTCACAAGAAACATTCCTGCAAATTTTCAACCTTCTAGGGCAAGTGGTTTGGGCTGAGCGTTGATTATTAGTCAGTCTGTCAGTCAGTCAGTCAGTCAGGATTTTGATTTATATAGATATAGATAAGTTCGACACTGGTCATTAGGAGCTCTAGTTGATTTTGCCTTCTTGCTTGTCGATCTCCATTTAGCTGTAGGTAACGCTTTAGTGTCATACTTATGGAACACATAAACTTCATTTTTCTTTTAAATTTCTTTAACAAAATTTTAATTATTTTAAAACATTAAGAAATCAAGGGAAGATGATGCATCGTTTTGTTCACGCGTGGTTCATTCATGGCTTACCAGGTAACTCTGTTCCTGTTCTTATATATTACCATTGCTTGAAGAAGTTATTTCTGGGCTGCTTATTTTATTTCAATGCTAACTTTCAAGTTTTCTTGTCAATTGTTAACGAATTGTAGTGCCCTATGGAAAGGTAAGAATAATCTGCAGCCATCGGATGTGTACGACTTGAATGACTCGGAGAGGGCGCTGACAGTCTCGCGCATTTTCGAAAAACACTGGAAGCCCCAAGCTAAGACCAAAAGTGACGACAATGAAATGGAAATGAAAATATTTTCGAAAGTACAAAACGGAACGAAATGTCAAAGCGAGTCAATCGCTTGGCCATTGTTGAGGACAGTCGGGCCTTGCATGATTGCTGGAGTGGTCTTACAAGTTCTGTCCGACGTAGTGTCTATCGGTCCTGCCCTTTTGACAGGGTAAACAGTTTCATTTTTTAAACCATTAATAAACGTCATAATATCATAAGTGATAAATTCTGGGAAATCAAAAGATAACATTAAAATCAAATAAAAACTCAATATTGTACATGCTGTACACCATAAGCGTAAAATGAAGTTCCTTTGATTCTTTGCTCATATTGAAGCTCTAACTGAGCAGAAACATTTTCTGTGGGTCAGATCAGAAGTTAATGACTTCTTATCCTGGGAAGTATTGGACACTAAGGCTTTATATAGTATCCAGCCCTGCTAGTCAAAATTGCCTATGGCCATTGTAAAAGTGGGTCGAAAGTTTCCTCCCCACGAGGAAAACTATCTAATCTACTGAAAAAATCCCACGCCGAGAGGCTGTGGCACTCAAACTATGGGGCGTGTTCAAAACTTCTTCAGCGCCAATCGTTGAAAAGCCGTCTGTCTAGAACTCTATGAAAATCCATTACAATCCGTGGGCCTAGGACCCCACACTAGTTTGACCGGAATTTCTAGCAAACTCTATTAACAGCTGTTCTTGTGACCGTTTCTGATTCGTTACCTCAAACCACAGGACACACCTTAAAGTTTCGTTACTTTCCCGCTACTGGCGCGCAAATCAGCCTGCCAGCTCAAAATGAAAGAAGCGCCGTAGGTGGCACGGTGATCGGACCTAATAAGAACTTGGCTAACAGAGATGGTTCCGGATATGGTTAGAGTCCAATACTTCCCAGGATAAGAAGTCATAAACTTCTGGTCAGATGTGTTAAACGGAATATTTTCAATCCTCTGAAAATTATTCAAAACTGATTTAAGCAGACGTTGAGATTGCAAATGGCTGGTCGCGCTGTAATGAATTTTTGGAACGATTTAACCAGTTTATACTTATGTTTTCAGTTCCATCATTGATTACTCGACGAGTCAAGATCCTTTGTGGAAGGGGATCTTTTACGCTTGCCTTTACGGTGTGGCCAGTCTTACACAAACTCTGTTGCAAGAAGGCAGCGCCATTTTTCACACCAAACTAGGACTGAGACTCAAATCCGCCACCATGCACGTTCTGTACAAAAAAGTAAGTTAATGTTTGTCGTGATAATGGGACGCCAGTTCATTAATGAGATTCGTCGAAACAGACATTTCGCTTGACAAGCAGCGATCGGCGAAACCTGACCATGGGCGAAATACTGAACACGATGTACGTCGACACGAACAGATTCCAAATTCTGTCGCCGCAACTGGGCCTCTTGTGGTCGGTCCCGGTACAAACAGTACTGTGTTTCGCCTTCATGTATCGAGAACTGGGATATTCAGCCTTTGCTGGCGTCGTACCTATTCTCGTTCTTCTTCCACTGAACTATCTCAGCACCAAGAAATACAAGGAATTGCAGGTAAATGTTATCCAACTAAAACACCACTAGACCGTAATCGGGGCCACATGCATAAATGATCAACCGTCTCTAGCAGAGCACTTCAAAGAAATGTTAACAGCGAGTTATTATAAGCCAATTGAGAAAAGCAGGCGGGGAAAAAACAAGGTTGGTCCGGGCACACCTAATCAATTTATAGGACATTGGTCCATTGAGGCAGTGACCCTCCCTAGCTATAGGTGTTTCAAAGTAATATAATTTCTGTTCCTGCTTGAAAGATAACCGACATAATAACTCAAAGTTAGAAAAAGGCGATAAGGGGCGGCAATAAGCCAAATACTTCCAGCCTCCAGGAAATCCGTGAGAGCGGAAATAAGCAAAACACTTCCAAGGTTTCCAGGGACACTATTCTCTAAAAATTTATATGATTAGGACCCCAAATCCAAATCTAATCAATAGGGTTGGTTCCATATGGAGATGGTGCTTAAAACCGTATTCTCTTATTTCTCTAACCCAAATCCAAATTGGCATTTGAATCTCCCGCCAAACATTTACCTATCCCAAATGTACATCACTTCCTCTTTCATTTCGTAATTTTATTTCAGCATGAATTACACTATGGCAATAAAATAATTATCTACGATAAATTAATTTATAAATTTAAAATTAGAATTTTACTCATTTCAAAACTAGGCGCTCCTAAGGGTTTTGAAAAAGTTTAATTGAAATGATTTAAACTATTAGTGATGGCATAAGCATATCATACCACCCTTAAGCGTGAGTTCACAACACGACCACGGTTAATCACCATTGTACAATAGCGCCAGAGAGAGATTTGAGGTCCTACGCCACCTCGAGGGGAATCGAAGCAATTCCAGTATCCCCCTAGTGGGCCCCTACTATCTTTTAACTTGGCAATCTAAACAGTCGTCTCGACTCGTCTGGATGGTGGCGGTATTCGGAGTATAGTTGTTATTATAAGTTTATTAAGCGTAAATTATCTTGAATTTTTGTTCAAAATAGAAAACAAGCTGGTCCAGCAACCAGAACATTTTGCACACCCAATCAATTTATAGGACATTGGTCCAGTGAGGCAGTGACCCCTATAAGTGTCTCAAAGTTATCTTACTTCTGTCCCTGCTTAAAATAAAACCGACGAAATAAATCACAGCAAGACAAGGTTGAAAAGGGGCGGAAATAAGTCAAATACTTTGAGCCTCCTGGAAATTCGCGAGAGCGGAAATAAGCAGAACACTTGAAATGTATCCAGGGACACTATTCTCTAAAAATTTCAATGATTAAATACCCAAATCCAAATGTAAACATTAGGGTTGGTTCCATAAGGAAAGAGAGCTTAAAACCTTATTCTCTAACCCAAATCCAAATCGACATTTGAATCTCCCGCCAAACATTTCACCATCTCAAATTATTTTCTTATTTCTTTAATCCAAATCGACATTTGAATCTCCCGCCAAACATTTCACCATCTCAAATTATTCTCTTATTTCTTAAAACCAATTCGACATTTGAATCTCCCGCGAAACACGCAAATGTACGTCACTTCCACTTTCATTGCATAATTTTATTTCAGTATAAATAACACTAAGGCAGTAAATTAATTACCTACGATAAATTAATTTATTACTTTAAAATTAGAATTTTATTCATTATAAAACTAAGCTTTTCCTGAAGGTTTTGAACCGTTTAATTGAAATTATTTAAACGATTAGTGATGATCAATTGGCCAATATCGTAAATTAACCGATGTCAATACCAATTTATTTAAAATCAATGAAACGAAAATATCAATATCAAACAAATATCCACTGGAAAAGATATCAAGCTATTCTTTAATTTAAATTTCTCAGGTTAAGTTTCAAAAGATGATGAATTTTATTATTTTCTGACACCAAAATTGGCAGCATTTACATAATTCCCGAAGTTTTTCTATTCCAAAATAGAAATGCTAACGTTTTGTGATATTAAAGGAGAAATATAAATATAATTTTCGTTTCTTTTGAACTAGTTTCTATAAAGGAACTCATTTGGCCATTTGTATGAGTACACTTACCGATAATGAATTTTACTAATCTAGACAATTACTACGTATTTTAATTAATATTTTATAAATACTACCTGAATATTTTTTTAAATATGAAAGATTATATTTTTATTTTAGATTAATGAGTTAAAAAAATTGGTATCCGTGTTTCAGTTAAGCTTTGATATGGACATCGATTAATTTACGATATCGGCTAACGATCCTAGTCTGTTTATAACATTAAATCGGAACTTCAAGCGTCACTAGACAGTATATAACTTCAAAATCGAGAGTTAGGAACTTTAAAACAATCTCAACAGGATATCCGTGGTTAAGCTTATCATTATATGTGATATTGTAATAAGATAATGTGACGAAGCGGCTCACTGAACGTTGGGCAATGGCCTCAGAGTTTTGCTTGCAATGGTCAAGCTAAAATTCCTCACTAAACGCAATCTTCTAAGGAGCTATTAGTAAAATAATATATTACGAACAAAAATGGTCTCACTTAGACCACAAAAATTATACTTAAATGTCCTAAAATTTTAATGAGAGGTGTATCTAAGAAGGAGATTGACATCCGTTAATTTACAATATCGGCTCGGCTAATGATGCTAATCTGTTTATAAAATTATATCGGAACTTCAAGTAGTAAATAAACAACACTTGAGCTATTAGTAAAAGAATATATTACGAACAAAAATGGTCTCACTTAGATCACAAAAATTATACTTAGCTTAAAAAATTAATATTTAAATCAAAGTAGAAAATTCAGTTAAGCAAAGGCTTAGAGCTGCCGACTGAAAATATTAGCTTCCCGCGTACGTACATTACTATAGACTCCCGTCTCCCGATAAAGCTGAGGCGCCCCTAATAGCGCGCGGTTCTTCACAGCTGCAATCTCCACTCAGTATCATCTTAAGCTTAAAATACGAGGTTACCTACGTGCATAATATCGAATCGCCGTGATAGCGAGGCGCCTAGGCGAACTTCGCGAGCCCCGAACATCGCTCGAAAGAGTCGAAAAGCGAACAACCTCGTCCGAGGGATCAGCCACTGGCGTATTCCCCCGGTATTACCTCTTTGGAAGTTTTAATGCCGTAAATTCGGGCGATATGCCTTTAATCCGTTCTAATATTGAAATAAAAACTGTAAAAAGTAATCCCGAGTGTATTTCCGCGTTAAATGGCGTTATACGCTTCCCATCTTACACCCTAAGAAAGACTTTATTACAGAGTGGCTTCTCCCTCGTCAAATTTTCCGTATAGAGTAATATTTTGCAAACGCCATCTAGATGTCGTGTGCAAAATAAAAATGATAGGGATAAGTTTACACAGTACATATGGTTTCGGAAGAATAGGATAAAAGAGTAGGTTACCGCATGCCTCAATTTCGCGCTAAGCCTTTGGAAGAAGTTTTATATTGGCCACTTAAACTGTTATAAAAATTCGGTGTAATCTCCCATCCGAATAAATAGATGAATAAATAAAATTTGAATAAACATTAACTTTGCATGCCTCCCCTCCCCGATCATAAGCGATGACGTGAACATAGAAATCCACGGTTTAAAATGTTTGTTATGATTACAAGTATTAATGTAGGTAGAGCATATAATAGGTAAGAATAAGATATATATTAATCCTTGTATTTGTGTCCAAGCTTCCGGAAGTTCCGGTAGCATCCCTTGCGCCATTTGAAAAACGTTTCCTTTTTGTGCCACCAGGAAGACCCGTGTCGCGAGTTTTACCCAGACAATGCCTGTGGCTAAATTCCATCGGATTCACGCTTACGGGTGGTATGATATGCTTATGGTGATGATCAATTGGCCAATATCTTAAATTAACCGATGCCAATACCATTTTTTTTAAATCAATGAAACTAAAATATAAATGTGAAACAATTATCAACTGGAAAATATATTAAGTTATTCTTTAATTTAAATTTCTCATGATAAGTTCCCGGCACGAATCCCCGATCATTCGATCGGCTTGAGGCCTTTGCTAACTAAACCACACTGAGGCCGCTCACCGCTATTCAATCGGCAATGAAAATACAAGGTTCTTCGTACATAGTAAATGTTCCCGTGTTAGCGAGCGCTGCTTAGAGCGGCAATCTCCCCTTCCTTTATTCTCAGGATCATCTTAAGCTGAAAATACTAGGTTCCCTACGTACATAATATATGATTCCCCTAGCAGCGGGGGTGGGGGGGGGGTTAGAGCGGCGATATCTCCTTCGTTGGTTCTCAGTAACCTCTCAAGCTGAAAATACATAATAGCGAGGCGCCTAGGCGAGCGTCAGCAAAACCGCATGTCGCGAGCACCGCACGTCTTTCCAGGGATCAGGCACTAGCGTATTCCCCCGGTTTTAGCTCTTTGGAGGTTTTAATGCCGTAAATTCAGGCGATATGCCTACAATCCGTTCTAATATTGCCATAGAAACTGTAAAAAGTTTTCCCGAGTGTATTTCCGCGTTATACCGCGTAATACGCTTCCCGTCGTACACCCTCAGAAAGACTTTATTACAGAGTGGTTTTTCCCTCGTCAAATTTTCCGTATAAAGCCAGAACATTTGATTAGGCGCTGCACCTAGCTGGGGGGCCTTATCAGCGCCCCCCCCCAATTGCCGTCCATCATATTCCCTTACGTACCTGCGGAACCGCCGTCAAGGCACACGGGTGCGGCCAGTGGGCCCGGCAACGCCTCTTGAGCAGGTGACTGAGGCAGGACACCGTCAGCGGCGAGCCCACGGGTCGGCGACAGAGATGGACTAAGGCAGCAGAAGGCTCGAGGGGACGGAGGATTTCCCTCCGAGCACAGCAGTCCCATACGGTCTGAAAGTGTATCCGCGACCTCCAGAGGGTTGCCAAAAGCTGGGGATGAGCCATAGCAACATCCGGGTGGGCCGAGATAAACGTTCGCGGAACGGGGCAGGGAAAGGCCCGAACCAAGGGCGAACCCAAGGAACCATCCTAACCGGCACACCGAACTCGGGTCCCCTCCGCCACGACAAGGCCTATTGCTCTGCACCACCAGGTTGACCACCCGATGGTGCTCGAGGGGGTAAGAGTAACATTTTTGCAAACGCCATCTAGATGTTGTGTGCAAAAATAAAAACACGAGATGGAAGATTCTTTCCTTCCGTACCTGCACGTGCCACTCTTTGGAAATTAAATTATAAGAATGGAGCACATAATCCTCAGAGCGAAAAATAGGACATAATCTCCTCTCATATGGTCCACAAGACCCAGACAATATCACACGAAAGAGATGTCTGGGATAAAATACCACAAGCCACGGGACAAATTCCCCCAAAAATGTGTTTGCGACAAATGTTTAAAAATTATGAATTCTTAAAGGGATGGGAAGAAGTAAAATAAATGGATTTTTATTGAAATTTTCGGGTAATTTTAAGTTCTATAGCATTGTGAAACATATCCATAGAATATCCCACCTGAAATTACATTACGTCAATACAAATAGATGATAGAATTTTTTTTGCATTATTTACGCTTATCACTCATTAAAATTTCAGCCCACTCATACCACTTGAAACTAGTGATACTGAACGAAAAACTTAAAAATACGACAAATTTATTCAACGCACTTTCGGGGATCAGAACTCACCATCCTTCTCTCCGCAATTCAAAGCCTTCTCGATTCCACCACCGGATCGCTGATGCCTTAGGTTACATTAATGTTTTTACCCACTATTTTACCTTCTCTTTGATGGGAGTTATAGCCTGGGATTTATCTAGAGAGTGGGGAAATTTTGTCCAGAAAGTGAGGGCTTTTATCTAGAGACTAGGTTTTTTTCCAGAGAGTGGGAAGATTTTGTCCAGACTGTCGGTTTTTTGTCCAAAGAGTAGGGGATTTTGTATAGAGGACGAAGGACTTTGAAATGTTTCTATGATGGTGGATTATGACACGAGAAGCCAGAAAAATCCCAAGACACTATAAAGGTTTTCACGAGCATTCGAATAAACTCATTTATAGGCTCGAAATCGTTTTGTTTTAGATTCTCCCCTCACTCCCTACAGTAGGGAAAGAAAACTTGGTTTCTACAGCCAGCGAGGAGTAGATAAAGAGAGTTATTGTACGTGGGGTAAACTATAGTATTTAACAGCGCGATCCGAAACTGAGAGAGAGAGGGGGTTAATTTGATTCCTTTTTGTCACGTAGATTACGGTTTGCTTATTCAGATTTATTTGGGCCCTCTCTCCAATACTGAGTGTATTAGTTTTAAAAAGTCATAGTACTGATTGAGCAACAGTCAAAGGATTCGTAGTTTGAAATCTGACGCCTCAAGTGATCGAGTGATAAACGATAACCAATTTTTCCTTTCCTCTAGATGTGGGAATTAGGATTTACACTTATCAGTCCAATAAGCCCGAACAATACCTCTCCTTTTCCACTTCTTCCCGGTACAGCAAACGCGGATGGTTTAGCGGTAGCGTGCTTTTACTCTTGTACCTAAAATCGTGACGAGCAGATCGTACGCCGCAAGGTTTCTTGTAAATACTTTGAAAATCGCGGGTTGAACTACGACAGTTAACTTGACGAGCTTCATAACAATATCGCTACCAGCAGAGTTTCTCTCAATGGGTTCTTTAATTATCTCGCTTATTAGATTGAGCTGATGAAACTGAAGGACAAGAGAATGAAAATGATGAGTGAAATCTTGAATGGAATCCGTGTCCTGAAGTTGTACGCCTGGGAGAGATCATTCCACAGAA
Organism: Phalangium opilio; assembly: GCA_019434445.1. Lineage (NCBI taxonomy): Eukaryota > Metazoa > Arthropoda > Arachnida > Opiliones > Phalangiidae > Phalangium > Phalangium opilio. Next base: position 159,774 of record JAEQBA010003404.1, on the reverse strand, counting down.
TCGTTCTTGAAATCAGGAAAAAAGAAATTGTAGTATTGAAGAAGCAAGGCATCTTCAAAGGAATAAACATATTTATAACTGCCCTCATAACGGTTTTGGTACGAATTAGAAAAAATTTACAAAAAGTGGATTATTAATATCAATGACAGCATTAGTTTATAAGATATGTTCCTTGAGTATACCTCGTAATACTTGAGACTTACTGAGAGCTAGTTCGAGAAGGACGCCAAAATTGACTACACTCGCTTTTGCAGTTCGTCTTCCTATTTAGTGACCAGTAACCAGTGACAAACTTTTGGAATATATCTTACGAACTAATGATGACAGGGGGACTTAGAGGTGTAACGATTTCAGCTCCGTAATAGTTTCTTATCCAAGCGTTCTTGCATGGGTAAAAAAGGCATAATCGCTGAAAAGGCTTTCGCCAGCTCAAGAAAGGCGATAATGCCACATTCCGGCAATGGAATATGAACACAGGGTGAACCTGGTTTTACTCTTGGTTGCCATATCTTTCTATTTAACTATATATTTTCAGGGCTAACATAATATTTTACCTTCATACTGCGTTTAAGTTCTTACAGATATTTTCTAAATATCCAGATTACGACACCGTGTTTCGCTATGTACGTATTAATTGATGACGATAACGTTCTCACCGCGAGGAAAGCATTCGTCTCGTTTCAGTTGGTTCGATTATTAGGGACGTCAATGCTGACGTTTCCGGATTTAATAAATACCCTAGTTTTGGTAAGAACGCATTGTAGGAAGGGTCAAAAGAAAAATTTACTATACGCTTCTTCTACTAAATGCATTATCTGTTTTCCGATTATCAAATATTCGAAAGTTTGTTTTATTTGAAGTTTCTAGGCAAAAAAAATTTGAATATTATCCAACGTACTATACATGATATAACAAAACGTTTTGGTTTCCCAGCTCTCTTAGATCAGACTTGAAACTGTCTTTCACGCATACTTGTATTGTGGTTGCCAACTTGGCACCTTTTTTAACGTAGCAGACAATGCGTTGAGTTGATGAGCTCTATCTTAGGCTGCGTTCAGCAGAGCTCACCAAGCAAAACAGCGGATTTTAGAAAACTTTTACCGGTTAGCTATGTAGTCATAATGACGTCAGCTTTGCTGAACACTTTTCCCCAGTCATCGGTGTTTTAAAAATGACGGTAGCGCAATAAAGCGTGTAAGGTATCAAGGCTTAACAAAACTTGTATGAAAACATATTGATATAAATAAGAAGAATTTTGATAATTAAAATTAGAAAGACTAACATATCTCTTAAAATTCTCACGTGATCAACTGGTTTCACGGCAATGAAATAGGTAGTCCCATCACAATCAGCAAAAGCTATTTATAATAATTTCACCATTTTTTCACCGAGCTGAGAAGAACGCGTTTTACGTCACGCTATCCAAAAACCGACTATTTTCTTAAAGGAATGGTTTACCCATAAACTTTTGTCTCTTAGCGTCAATAGTACTTTTATAAAGATAGTGGTACTACTGAAATTAAATTATTAGCGATAGTTTTCATTTTATAATTAAAATAAAATTTTATATGGACAAAAATCTTAACCCCTATCTCTAAACTTCACTATCGTGCTTTTCCAGACCTGCCAGATGACTGGCTGGTTTAAATAGCGTTTAGCCAATGAGATTTTAGCACTCCTAGAAGAAGAATTTAGGCCGGGGTTTTTTTTTTTTGAGCCTGACAATTTCGTCTTCAAGTATGTTTAGCTCTCGTTAGTCGTTTCGTTCATCAATTTGAATCAAAATTAATTGCCGAAATGCCAAGTTGTATTATAAAAGACTGTCAGAATATTAACTCTAGGTGTGCGGTTAGTTTTTATACTGTTCCCGATCCCTGTAAGTACCCTTATAGTGCATCAAAATGGTTACGATTCGCTAGCGTACTAGCTAGGCCTTTGCTACGGCCGTCTACGAGCAGGCTTGACTACGGCTCTCTCTACGGGCGCTGCCAACGTACCTTGTCGCCGGTCTAGCGCCCAACCGCGTAATAGTCGAGTTTACTTTTTAGTAGAAGCTTGTCCTATAGATACCTCGGCCAATAAGATGGAGGACTGAATTAATATATGAGAGTGACGTATCGCACTCTCTCTGGCTTTGCGGAAAAGCACCATACAGGCGCTATAAGGTCCTCAATGCAATTAGTTTTTCTGATTTAATTTAAAATATACTTAATGTAAAATTTTTTAAACTCTCGAAATCTTGGTTTTGGGTGTAATTAAAGTGATTACAGCAAAAAAAGTTTATGGGTGAACAAAGTGATTACAGCAAAAAAGGTTTATGGGTGAACCATTCCTTTAAGGACCGCGCTAAGCAGCGTGGCGTCAGGGAGTAAGGAACGTTAGAGGGAGTTTTGATCTAATGCTAAAAAAACCGTGGGTGACTCATTGCAAACATACAGTGGCAAATGGTAAAGAAAGTGGGGGGTAGGAATTTTTATCTCCGTTCCTCAATTTTTGCTAACGCGCAGGCGCGAGTGACGTCGTTTACTACCGCCAGCAGAGAGAAAATTCTCTCTGCAGCCAGCGCCAGCTTCCGCTTCCATCGACTGCTGCCCCACTCACTCTGTTCGACTCGCCGTCGAGATAACCGGGAAGCCGGAAGGCGAATTTGCGGTATCGTTCGGTAGGCGTTATAAAATATTCAACGTTTTAAAGCTCAAGTTTCGAAATTTTTTGAGACATTTACCAAGTCTCCAACTAAATATTATAACATTTTCTTTAAATTTCAACATAAATATAGCTCTGAGAATAAAATTAGACACGAAAACTACACTAAGCCTTGGTTAGATATCATCGGCTGAGGCCGAGCGGCGCATCACGAGCCGCCGGCGGCCGGGCTTGCCGTAACGGCGAGAACAGAAAAATACCTCGTTAAAAAACAGATGCACGACGGTTTTTAAATTTGACGCATGCGCGCGGACACCGCGTTGAGTCCCCGATTCAGCGCCAGAGAGAGACGATTTTAGCCACGAATCTAACGAACGCGCCTATTCACTTTAATACTCCCTCTAACGTTCCTTACTCCCTGGTGGCGTCAAAATCCAAAAACAAAAACCCGTTCAGTAGCACCAGAAGTCCATTAAATTAGCCTAGGAAGTAAACAATTACAATAGCTGGCATAGCGTACGTCTCTGATGGGGAAAGAACTCCTTCTAACTCCATGGATAGGGGGTTAAATTTTCCCCCCTTTCCTAACGCTGTTAGAATTCTCGAGCTCCTCTCTTGGAAGTCTTTCTTGACGTGAGCGGGGCGTGACTTCTTCAGCACATGAACGCCGGATCTCTAAAGGGTAGATTGTTTGATTTATAAAAAATTAAAAAAGGAACGGGCACGGTCGTTAAATATTTTTTTCAATAGGTTTATGAAGAGTCATAAAAGACTGAATGACCTTGACTGTTCCAAAATCCACCTCCCCCCAACCCTGTTCATTTTCAGCCAATAGTTTTTTCTCTCTCAATAGGGAATATTTTTTCGTACGAGTCGCACCTAAACCGGAGATCTGAGAAAAATTATCGCGAGGTGGCGAATGTGTCGCCCTTCTTCAGTATTACTACACAAGAGAGGGGAGTCCTAAACCCCGCTTTTGGTTACTTCCTAGGCTAATTTAATGGACTTCTGGTAGCACTGAGCTCTGTTAAACGCGATTGTATACCAAAATCCCCCCATTTAACCCAATGCGACAAAATCCCCCCAATGTAGGACAAAATCCCCCCAAATCATTATAACAAGACAAAATCCCCCAAATCATTATAACAAGACAAAATCCCCCCAAATCATTATGACAAGACAAAATCCCCCCAAATCATTATAACAAGACAAAATCCCCCAAATCATTATAAGACAAAATCCCCCCAAATCATTATAACAAGACAAAATCCCCCCAAATCATTATAAGAAGACAAAATCCCCCAACGAAAATCCTCTTAGAAATATATAACAGAAGTTTCAAATATAAGTAGTTTGTTTTATTTCACATTTCACATTTTTTGGCGACACAGCTTAGAAAATTTTCCAAACTTACAAGCCCTTTATCATATTTCACGCACATATATTTTAGAATTTTTTGCTTTTCGAAATATGTTTTACAATTTTTGGCTTTAATTTCAACGCCATTTTGTTCGTCATGTAACAGACCCAAGGCAATAGCAACGTCCAAGCGTAAACCCTCAATAAAAGACCAAAATTCTATTGAACTGGAAGAAGACATACTGTGTGGTTTTGCAATAAATATATTTTTAATTAATAGGAAAATCTTTTGGAAAAGGTGGCAGCTAATTAATAGGAGAATATTTTAGAAAAGGTGGTAGCTAATTAAAAGGAGAATGTTTTGGAAAAGGTGTTAGCTAATTTTAAGGAGAATATTTTGGAAAAGGTGTTAGCTAATTAAAAGGAGAATATTTTGGAAAAGGTGGTAGCTAATTAAAAGGAGAATATTTTGGAAAATGTGGCAGCTAATTAGTAGGAGAATGTTTTGGAAAAGGTGTTAGCTAATTAAAAGGAGAGTATTTTGGAAAAGGTGTTAGCTAATTGATAGGAAAATCTTTTGGAAAAGGTGGCAGCTAGTTAATAGGAGAATGCTTTGGAAAAGGTGGTAGCTATTTAAAGGGAGAATATTTTGGAAAAGGTGACAACGAATTATTGGAACCAAACCAAACCAAACCAAACCTAACCTAACCTAACCTAACCTAACCTAAACTAACCTAAACTAACCTAACCTAAACTAACCTAACCTAACCTAACCTAACCTAACCTAACCTAACCTAACCTAACCTAACCTAACCTAACCTAACCTAACCTAACCTAACCTAACCTAACCTAACCTAACCTAACCTAACCTAACCTAACCTAACCTAACCTAACCAAACCTAACCAAACCTGACCTAACCTAACCAAACCTAACCGTTAAATATAATTTGGAGGGATTTTGTAGATTAAATATGATTTGGGGGGATTTTGTCCATTAAATATGATTTTGGGAGGATTTTGTCCATCAAGTAGGAATTTTGGGGGGATTTTGTCCATCTAGTAGGAGTTTTGGGGGGATTTTGTCCGTTACTTATGGTTTGGGGGGATTTTGTCCGGGGTGATTTAGTCTGGGGGAATTTTGGGTCACACCCGTTAAACGCGGCTCTAATCACGGTCAGTCCAACGTCTTTAAAAAAAAAATAGACCCTAGTTTACCAGAAGTTGATGACTTCTTATCCTGGGAAGTATTGGACACTAAGGCATTATATAGTATCATAAGGACATTATCTCTCTCTCTAAGGGCCCAAGATTCTATGTTACGGTTGAAATGTATGTATGTCCGATTTGGTCAGCCATCCGTCTCATCTCAAGTGGTATAATAATTGTATAGCCTAAACAGAGGCCGAGCGCATTCGCTGCAGAGTAACCCGGCATTGAACATTTTTCCCTCCTTCAAAGATTTCTCACGACAGCTCTTCGTGATTTTTACTAAGCGCGAATTTACCTCTTGTGTCTGAGAGAGCTGGGGGGTTCTGGAAATTCTCTTACTTATTTTTTCCCCTCAGTCCTTCCTCTCTCGCGTCTCGCCACTCGCCTCCCCGCCTGTTTTAGTTTGATTCCCAACCGCTTGGGAGCGTTATCTCAGAGCTCGCCTCTAGACCACGACCGGCTTAGGATATCGGTCGTGGCTGATTTTGAAAATTATTTTTCTCTCCCGCGAATTTGACGAAAAATTCGGAAGGAGCCCCTATACAAAATCTACGTCACATCTAGCAGAACTAGATGTTTGTGCTAATAGATGCGCTTGGGCCCTTAGAGAGAGAGATAATCTCCTTATGATAGTATCCATCCCTGCAAGTCAAAATTGCCTACGGCAATCGTAAAAGAGGGTCGAAAGTTTCCTCCCCACTAGGAAAACTATCTAATGTACTGAATAAAATCCCACACCGAGAGGCTGTGGCACTCAAACTGTGGGGCGTGTTCAAAACTTTTTCAGCACCAATCGTTGAAAAGCCGTCTGGCTAGAACTCTATGAAAATACATTGCAATCCGTGGGCCTAGGACCCCACACTAGTTTAACCGGAATTTCTAGCAGTCTATTAAAACAGCTGTTCTTGTCAAAGTTTCTGATTCATTACCTCGAACCACAGGACACACCTTAAAGTTTCGTTTCTTGCCCGCTGCTGGCGCGCAAATCAGCCTGACAACTCAAAATGAGAGAAATGCCGTAGGTGGCGCGGTGATCGGACCTAATAAGAAGTTGGCTAACAGAGATGGTTCCGGATATGGTTAGAGTCCAATACTTCCCAGGATAAGAAGTCATAAACTTCTGAGTTTACCTATATCTATTTGCCGTTCTGTTTTTCATTCGTAATTCTAGAAGTCCATTAAATTAGCCTAGGAAGTAACCAAAAGCGGGGTTTAGGACTCCCCTCTCTTGTGTAGTAATACTGAAGAAGGGCGACACATTCGCCACCTCGCGATAATTTTTCTCAGATCTCCGGTTTAGGTGCGACTCGTACGAAAAAATATTCCCTATTGAGAGAGAAAAAACTATTGGCTGAAAATGAACAGGGTTGGGGGGAGGTGGATTTTGAAACAGTCAAGGTCCTTCAGTTTTTTATGACTCTTCATAAACCTATTGAAAAAAAATATTTAACGACCGTGCCCGTTCCTTTTTTAATTTTTTATAAAGCAAACAATCTACCCTTTAGAGATCCAGCGTTCATGTGCTGAAGAAGTCACGCCCCGCTCACATCAAGAAAGACTTCCAAGAGAGGAGCTCGAGAATTCTAACAGCGTTAGGAAAGGGGGAAAAATTTAACCCCCTATCCATGGAGTTAGAAGGAGTTCTTTCCCCATCAGAGACGTACGCTATGCCAGCTATTGTAATTGTTTACTTCCTAGGCTAATTTAATGGACTTCTGGTAATTCTTAAATGACGGAAACTTAAACAACACCTTCTGTTTAGAAAACCAATCAACTCTAAAAACTTTTTTTCTTTGAGTTGATCTTTTAGTTAAAGCGTTTTAATTAGAAGACGATTTTTTTCACTCTGTCATCACAATTAAGCGAACAATATCACCGCTTTGGCCGTCCGGACGCCCAAAATTTAAGAAATCGCGTGTGCAATAAATAGGAATAGGCGTAGCTCTAGCGCTTTACTCCGAGTGCTGCGTTTTGAAATATTACGCCATAAAATGGGGTTGGAAATTTGAGAAACGGGGATAGCCTGACACTTTCCACCTGCTTGACCGAGGCTTTTACTTTCAATATATAAACTTTTGACATTATGTATCATTGTATTATTATCATATACTGCTGTAAAAGAAAGTTTTGAAATTATTGCTGGCGAAATTAAATAACGGCAACTTATGCCATGTTAAAACATTTTCCCATGAAATGAGCATTGTTTATAGTAAAAGATGCGTACAGGATTGTTACGTTGACCTTCGCTTTTGTTAAAACGTCTCAAAATAACACAAAACCACTAACTAGTTTTCTATAGGCTCATGTCTCGGTAAGAAGAATTGCAATCATGTTGTGTCAGGGAGAAACCAAGCATTACGTGGAGCAGATGGCTAGCAACGCCCAATATGGTGTGTCAAATTATTATTATGGCTCGTCCTTCACAAGCAGATGAACTTAAGCTCGAAATTAATTGTGGTTAAGAGTGAACCGCGAACTTGAGCATGGAAAAGAGACAATTGAAAGAACTTTTTAAGCATAATAATAAAGTATAGAAAAAAAACCCCGCAAAGACACAATTAGCTCCTTTAATAATCTTATTTCTAAAAAAATCCAATACACATATCGTATTTATAGAGAATGGTAAGACCTGGCGTTATTTTAGATTATTTCCAGATATTTTTACTCTAGCTTCTCACAATTGGTCATATTTTACCAGCGTTAACATAATTTTTTCTATGAAAATTCTAGCAATTGAGATTAAGAACGGAACGTTTAAATGGAACCTGGAAGAGACGACAGCGGAGTCTTTTCAGGACATCAATTTGAAAGTGTCTCATGGTTCTTTGGTGGCAGTGGTGGGTCCGGTGGGTTGTGGCAAGTCCTCTCTCTTGTCCGCTCTTCTTTCGGAGATGCAGAAGATAAAGGGGGAGGTGAGAGTGGCCGGGAGAGTTGGATACGTCACTCAACAACCCTGGATCCAAAACACCTCACTCAGACAGAATATACTCTTCGTCGACGATATGGACCTGGAAAGATACGACAACGTCATACGCGCATGCGCCCTACAACCAGACCTCGACCAACTACCCGCTGACGACGAAACGGAGATTGGAGAAAGAGTATGTATCATTGAAACGCAAAACCTTTTGAGGAAAAAAACTGAATTATGAAGAAAATTTTCATTTTCGAAGTAGTAAAGTACAAGAGCGCCTTAAAAGTTAGAGAAAGCATATTCATTCTCCTGCGCGGAGGGGAATGAATATGCATTATTTAATTTGATATTGAAAGTTGGATACGCTAAGAATCATGAGTGGTGTGTCACTTCCGCGCACATAACATGGAAGAGTGGCCCTACGTCTTACGCAAAAGGTCTGTTTCTCGGGTTAATCTAGAAATATACTGAAAATATATATACGGCGCTGTACTCGAAAAACCTGGCGTAACGACGTTATATTCATAATTTCATAGATGGTTGCTTTCTTCAGTAAAGTGTTAGTATATTAATTATACGTAGGGTATCAATTTGAGTGGTGGTCAGAAGCAAAGGGTCAACGTGGCAAGAGCAATTTACCGCAATGACGATGTTTATCTCTTCGATGACCCGTTGGGGGCGGTTGACTCGCACGTGGCCAAACATCTCTTTAACGAAGTCATCGGACCAAAGGGATTACTGCGAAATAAAGTAATTAACGCTATTCTCATATTTTCTATGTAAGTGCTTAACATCCAATAATCTAAATGAGATGTCGACGTGCCCTTTCGTTTAAATTCCGATTGTACTTGATTATGGCGGCCCAGAAAGTAGTCAGTGTCTTTACTGTCAAATACATACGTAATTATTTAAGCTGCGTAGTTTTTGATTCAAATCCTCGCAACTTCAGTAATAGCGGCTCAAAAAGAGTTCAAAATGTATTGATGCTGTAATTCTCTATAGTTAACGCAAATAAAACCTTTGAGTCGCCAGTAGCGGCGTCAGTGGTGGGCGACACAGGCTATAACCTACTTTTCGTTTCACTTTGAGGGCCTATAAAAGCCATTAGTGGCCGAGTAAGGCCCTGCAAGGGCCTTTTAATATAAAATAGTTGCGCTAGACCACGAACCTTGAGAAGGGAAATTATTAAAACCATTTGTTTTTTACAGCCACGTTAGGGACCCAGTAAGGGCCTCTTAAAGTAAAATAAATAAAGAGTACGAGTAGTGTCAGCCTAACCTCTTTAATGTCACTGTTTATTCCTCGCTTGCATTAGCGAGGATGAATCGGACCCCCCCCCCACCCCCTCGGATTGAATTGGTTCCGTTTCTTTCGCTAATATCTGAAATCTTAATCCCAATCTCGATAAGACTAAGGTTTTCGTGTAGCAATGTCGAAACCTATAAAGTGAGCCCCATTGACTAAGTATTATGGAAAATGTTTTGAAGCTTATAGAAAATCACATCTGACATTAAAGTTCTGAAGCTCCGTCAGGGGCTAAACGGAAGAGAACTTTTGAATTACAAGCTGACAAAAATATCTGAGTGGAACGCCATAACACTAAAGAAAAAAGATTATCTTTTCAAATTAATCAAATTAGATTTGTAAATTAAGACAAGTCATAGGGAGTTAGGGGGGGTTAAAAATGGGACGTGGTTTTAAGGGGAGTGGGTCTGAAAAAACGTGACCATGCTTTCTTTTTCGTGAAGTAGTTTATGGCCAGTTATAAAAATTGTGGCTTTAAAAACTTTCGTTGTCATCGTAATTGTCTGCTTTGAGTTAAGATAAGAAATATAATACAAAGAAAACAATTAAAACATTAAGTACTTAAATATCCTTAACAATAATTAAAGGGGTCCCATAGTTTTAAAAAGCATTTAGCCTACACCAAAGAGTATCCTCGCGCCGCTACTGTGAGTTGCTCGCTTTTGAAAGTTCCTTATGTTAGGAACTTAATAGCACGCTCTTCAAATTTTATTTGCTACAGACGAGAGTTTTGGTGACGCACAACTTGAGCTTCCTCCGAGAAGTGGACGAGATCTTCTTTATGAACAACGGACGAATCATCGAGAACGGAACCTATGATGAAATCATGAGCCGACAGGGAATGGCCAATGATTATTTCGCGCAGCACATGAGCGACGAGAATAAAGAAGACCCATCGTGAGTCTGTTAAGGTCCATCCACACTACAGATATTTCGCATGCGTTGGCCGATCGCTAGCTTTGGGGCGCTTCGCTCGCATCTCGTTCACACACGAAGTTTATTTTCCAATGTATCGAGGGAAAACGCCACGTCTATTTGTTTCGACCAGGAATGAAAGGAGGTGAGTTGGAATGGCTAAGGTCAAATCATATTAGGCGTGAAATGTTCTTGGAAACGTCTGGTGTGGCTTATTTTATGTTAGCGACGTCATAAACTGACGAAATAAGATTATTTCCCGCTTAAATATTTTCATTGCTTGCCAAAAAGTGAAAATTCTTCTTCTAACTCCACCCTCTATCCGCTCGGTCCCTAGTTTGAAATGACTAGACATTTATCGCCTTCAGGAGATGGCAAAGCCGACGATGATGGAGGAAATACACTTTTCCAAAAAAAAAAAAATATAATAAATAAGGCCTCGCCATATGTTTCCACCATCAAGGGAATACCGGGAACCCATTTAGCCATTCCAACCCCCCCCTCTATACATTCCTGGTTTCAACCAATAGGAAATACCGGAACTTCGAAGTCCAGTGTGCTACTTTGCCTTTCTGTATTCTGTTGTGTACATCCTTAATTTTGGGACTAAATTATGAAAATTTCCGTCTTTCTCTCGGTCAGCGAATACTTCCTAAAATCCATATTCTTCTTTTCTTTTTCATTTTATTTCTACGATTTATTAAAACTAGAGATACTGATGGCCGATACCAGGCTTAAGCCGATACCGATGCAAACATGAACCGATACCGATATTTACTCACTATGACCCAAAACCCGATACTTCAACCGATATCGATATTTTTAGTATGACAGTGCCATTTACATATCTATTAAAATTACTAGGAAATATTTTAAAGAGTAATTTCGTGAATTATACTACAATGTTTAGAAGTATTTTCAAAATACTTTGTCTTTTTTAGCTAGTATATGCTGAGAGGTCTTTTTATCCTTTAACTTCTATTAAACTTAGTTATTAGGTAAACTAAATTCAGGTACTTTTTATGTAAATGAGAAATCATCCGGATTGACATTCATAGAAATAAGATATCACCATCAATACATTACAGAAAGACCTAAAAATCATGTCATGTAGCGGCATGTAACGCATTTTAAACGAATATCGGTTAAATATCATATTAAACCAACCGATCCGATACTATTGGGGAACCCCGAGTATCGGTGCCCTAATTAAACTAGAGAAAATATCACGAGATTATTCATTTCTAAAAACTGTTTGCGGTGTGTGTTTCACAGACCAGCGCCATCTTAAAAAGACCACGTGACTCATAGCCTCTCCTGATTGGCTGCGTTAGCGCGTACGACGCGAAAATGTTTGAAATTTCAAACAAATTTCCTTGGTGCTGCGTACAGAGCAATCTCGCGGGCGAAGCAAATATTTCGTGTGTGTACGACGCGCGTAACTGGCGTGTGAAACTGAAATATATCTCTAGTGTGGACCTATATGAAATATACAGTTTCTACCTCCAGTAAGTAGCCGAAAAGTGAAAATTCATAGATAAATTCTTTGCGAACAACCTCCATGTGGCTCTTACTGTTTGTAGAGATAGCCCTTAATTTAAATTTTTACCTCTCCGAGTGACGATGACTTCACCAAGTCTGGGCGTGTGTGGGTGTGTTTGTCTGTCATAGCGTTCGCAGTTGGCAAATTGAAGTAAACGTGATCGCAGAAGGCAATGTTGTCTTCTACTCCATTATCATCGTTAGGGATAAGAATTACGCGGTGATCGGTTAGGGTTACGAAAAACGTCAAGCCACCCAATGGTTGGACTTCCACAGAAGGTTCACGCTATTGCGGGTTTTCTTATCTTTTAAGCGCCAAAAAAGTCTTTGGGAATAAAATCGCCTTAAATACCCTAAATTTCCTAAAATTGTTAAAGAGGCATGTGCTCGAATTCAAACGTCAACAATAGCTATTTTTAAATTATTAATCGGTGTAACTAAAATTAAGGTTAATGGCGATTAAAATGATTAATACCATGAATTTATTTATTAATAAATAAATTCATGTTAATACTGATTAAAATTATTTAAGAAAAACGGCTCCACTCGGAAAGGTTCAATTTGGTTTCTCAACTTGTTTGAATTGATTCTTTAAATTTGAAAACGCTTTGCTGAAATAAGTATTTTTTTAAAGTACGTTAAATACCAAAGTTGAGAAAATTCATCTTGCATCCCAAGGAAAAGTCTCAAATGAAGATGAGGGAAAACTCGTGACTAAAGAGACTCTCAAGGAAGGAAATGTATATATTCTTTAATATACGAGGAGAGTTTTGACTTTTCTTCACACCACTTTCCTCATTATAATGTTATTGGTCGTTCGCAGATTTCCGTATCACAATACAAGCAATATTTTAAAACCTATGGCATAACATGGTTTGCGATCATCAAAGTAATGACCACCAATTCGGCAGTCTTAAATGTGGTCTCCGTGTACTGGCTGTCTCTTTGGTGCGCGGACTCCAAAGAAGATATTAAAGGGAACCCCGACCTAAAGGCAATCCGCATAGCCGTCTCAGTAGTTATTGGTCTAAGCCAAGCCATTTCTGGATTTAGCATTATAATCATGAACGTCTTTCGCTGTCTACGAGCGGCACACTGTCTACATGGGACAATGCTTGACAGCGTATCTCATTCTCCCATGTCCTTCTTCGACACTACCCCCGTTGGAAGGATACTCAATCGTTTCTCCCAAGACATCGACGCCCTCGACCAGCAATTACCTCCAGTGCTATCGCTAACCAATAGAGGATTGATATTTTTTGTTGTTTTCACGTTAGGAATTGCAATATTTTTACCATTATTCATAATTCCCTGCATCATTGTTGTCGTTGGATACTTTTTACTTCAGGTATGAACTAGATTTCAGTCTCCTGTCAGTATCTTTCTCAATTATTAATTGTCCTGGATGAACGCACTGAATTCGTGCCGAGGGATAGATTGCTTCTATTAATCTTTAGTAATAAGGGAATTGAACTTGTAGCGCTACAAATGGTGCTATTGAAAAATAGAAATAATTCCAATTAACAATAAAAATAGTCAAGATTATTATCGGCTTTTAAAGAGTTTTATCAAGCGTTGGAAGAGGTCTTGGTGCCAAATTGGGACTTCTCCACCCAACACTTTCCACGCTTATTTAAAATAGCAACAAATCTTTGAAATATTGAACCACTTAGAGTGTTTTCACACTTATATTTTATTGCAAAATGTTGAAGAAAACACGCGCATTTTACTCCAGGCGTGCTTTCGCCCTCTCCGGGGAGAATTACTTAATAACTCATTAAAAAGATATGAAGATTATCCAATATCTTTGCAGCGCTTCTTGATGTCGAGCAATCGTCAATTCAAGCGGATAACAAGCTTGAGAAATTCCTTCTTGTTTTCGCACGTGGGAGGATCAGTGGCTGGCAGCACTGTCATCAGGGCTTGTGACGCCGGAGAGAACTTCGAAGGACACTTCCTGAAATTGATCGACGAATGCACTGCTGCTAATTATATGATGAATATGGCGCAAAGGTATCTCATTCACTAAATTTTGTAGCATATACACTAAATTTTTACCTTCGATTTGAAATGCACCGTTGATTCAAAACGGGTATTCCAAGTGGCAACTCTTTTGCCCAAGTCAATAAATTTCTATTTCTTTCCAGGTGGCTGACAGTACGCTACAATATCTTGGGCAATTGCTTGATGTTATGCACCGCAGTTTTCATAATTTTGAGCAAAGGGACTTTGTCAACTAATTTTGTCGGAATGATATTGGCGAATGTTGATCGGGTAAGCGCTACAAATGAAGTCGAAGCTAGTAAGTAATAACCTTACCAAAACCTAAAATCTCTGTTGGTTTTCCATTATTTCTTGATACGGAAGGCTTTTCTTAGATTTATAGCGAAGCGTCGCTAATGTAGGTAGATAGACCTCGTCTAGACTCGGAGAGGTTTATTTTGGTTTCCCAACTTTTTGCTCATTATAGTTACTGTCGGCGTAGTCTCAGCGAAATTGAAGTTTATGTGTAAACAATTTTTTTGGAGAACTTTTTTCTTAAATGGTTTCGTAACTAATTGAAAGTAAACGCGAAACGTAACTTCTGTTTATAAAACCAATCAACTCTAAAAAATAACAAGCCGTCATTGTTAGATTTAGAATAATTTAATAATGAGACAATTACTTTTTCGATATATCTTTTACAACAATTCAGCGAACGATGTTTCCGCTTTCGTCGTCAGTAGGTGCAAAATAGTGAAAATAATAGAAACTACAGGAACATAACGTTATTAGATCTCGTAATTGTATCCAGTTCCTGCGACTCGAAATAGTATTTCTGAAAAAGGTCATTCGAAATTGGGGAAACGGGTTTGAGGTGGAAAGGTATAACGTGCTTGACTGAGACTATTTGCTTCAATTTATATACTTTTGGAGAAATACTATAATACTTGCATTAAATTCGTTATTAGGTCTCTTCTATGAAGGTTATTATATTATTTTATCTAATTGGCAAATATGAGTTTCCCCTGCATTTTCACGAGAGTTTGTGTAGGATTTTCAATGACGTTGAAAATTTTAGCAAATTAGGTACTAATTTAATATTTATAAATCGTAGGTTCTGCATTTTCTGAAACTCCTTATTTCTGCCACTACGGGTTTGGAATCAAATTTAGTCTCTATAGAAA
The DNA here is from genome assembly GCA_019434445.1 of Phalangium opilio. Classification (NCBI taxonomy): domain Eukaryota; kingdom Metazoa; phylum Arthropoda; class Arachnida; order Opiliones; family Phalangiidae; genus Phalangium; species Phalangium opilio. Next base: position 144,717 of record JAEQBA010003404.1, on the reverse strand, counting down.
GAGTTGACGAATACTGTCGTTTGGAGTCTGAGGCCGAGTGGGAGAAACCAGAATCTCAGCCTCCATCTGACTGGCCTCAACTAGGACAAATCATATTCCAGGACTACAGTACCAAATACCGAGAAGGCTTGGACTTGGTCTTGAAGGACATAGATGTCAGGATCGAAGCCGGAGAGAAGGTGGGCGTGGTGGGGCGGACAGGCGCGGGAAAGTCATCGTTGACGCTGGCGCTCTTCCGACTGATCGAAGGAGTGCGGGGTCAGATAGTCATAGACGGAGTGAACGTGGAGGGATTGGGCTTGTCCGATTTGAGATCGCGGCTGACCATTATCCCCCAAGAGCCCGTCCTCTTCTCGGGCACGCTGAGACTCAATCTGGATCCCTTCGGGCAACAAGACGACCAGCGACTATGGGTCGCCCTCGAACACTCGCACCTGAAGTCCTTCGTGGCGTCACTCGAACAGGGACTGGATCACCCCGTGGCCGAAGGAGGTAACAATCTGAGCGTCGGTCAGCGTCAGTTGGTCTGCTTGGCTCGTGCCCTGTTAAGGAACACAAAGATCCTGATCTTGGATGAAGCGACTGCCTCGGTCGACATGGACACCGACGATCTCATTCAAGAGACCATCAAGAAGGAATTTGCCGACTCTACCATCATCACCATCGCACACAGAATAAACACCATTTTGGACTACGACAAGTTAGTTCATGTACCAATTGAAAAGGCATTATGCGTCTAACGTTTTGTCCTTTACCTCTTCGTAGGGTGATGGTTCTCGATCAGGGTAGAATTGTGGAATTCGATTCTCCACATGCTCTCTTGAAGAACGAGCAATCAATGTTCTTCGATTTGGCCAAAGATGCCAACATACTATAAATACCCTTTATTTTAAAGTTTGCAATCAGTATTTTGTTCATAATCAGTACAACCAATCATTCTTTAGTGCTCTTTAAATAGTCGTGGCATGAACTGTCGTGTACATAATAAGGTTCCCTGTGAACTAAAAGCAAACTTTGCAAATCAAAGGTGGCAAATATGTGTTGTAGCAAAAGGCATACCAAAAAGTAGGCTCGAATAACTCATCTTTTAAAGATATAATTAAATTACCGTAAAACCATTGTTAAGTTTTGAATGTGAGTGCTCCCAAGAGGTCTGACATTCCCAAAAAGGCACACCCTAAAAACTAGGGATCTAAAATGGTCTATAAATTATTAAAACTAAAACCTCATACCTGTAATATTTTAATTTAGGTGTATTAAGATTTGAAAATGATTTCAGTCAAAATTAACCATAAATGGTTTGTCCATAAACCTATATTAAACCAACGATGTTCTGGAATTTGACATGAAACCGTTATGTTCTAGTATCCGACCCTTGAACTAATGTTATGTTTTCAGAATGATTCAGAAATGTTCCGATTTTAAACCATATATCGTTAATTTTCCGTCTTTAAACCATATTCTGTTTATGTTCTAATAATAGAGGTAAAGTTTAAATGTTCTAGTATTAGAACTTAATATTTTACTGTTCTGCACTCCACACTTCTGATATTAGAAGTTAAAAGAAAACAATAGTATTCTAATATTAGAAATAAAAACATTCAAAATTTAGACACAAACCCCATCATGTTGTTATTCTAGTCCACTTAGCCTCAATGTTCTGATTTTAGATAAAATCCATTATGTTCTACTGTTAGAAGAAAGACCTAATATTTTTTATACACTGTGAAAAATACAGGTTTCAATTTAAACCATAAATGTGTGTTTACTTTTGGCCAAAACTCAAACCCTGGAAGGTTTAAATTAAAACCATTTTGAAATCTAATGGATTAATTGAAGAACTTTTTCATTTTAGATAATTTTTGGTTTGGATTTCAAATTTCAATGGTTTATGTTAAAACCACTAGTTTATGTAGCTTAAACCATTAAATTCTGTTTAATAATCGCAATAGTACGAGCATGAACCATTTTAGTACTATCACAAATTTAACAAGACGACTCAAGTGCTCGTAATAGCAGCCACATCGTACCATACTTAACAGGAGCACCGAAAATTTGAGTGAATTTCCAATCGATGCGCAACTGTTTTAAAATTATTACTGAGTTTTTTACTTCAGTTATAATTATAGTGTGACACGAACGGAAAACGTGAGTGCGTACCCCCAGGATGCGCAACCTTTTACAGTGGTAATACGAAATACACGAAATACCCATTATAAGAAGTACAGATAATCACAGTGAATAGCGCCTCGATGCCCTAACAAAATATTATAACCCCCTAATCCTTACTTCAATAAATTTACTTACGTTGTAATTGTAATATCTGGGGCCCCAAGATAGTACCTTCTTTTAAAACTCTTCGCGATTTATGGAGAAATAGACGTAACTTGTAATAATAAACACCACCTTAAAACCATTCCCAATATAAAGTCGGTATATAGTTTCTTTTGCTTTTAAAAAATCCCCTCGATTTCTTTGAATTTTGAAATAGGAAAGCGGGATAAAAAGCGTGAAACCCTTATTGTTGACGGGTGAAAGGAATTTTATAGGGAGTATTAAACCTCCAATTTAAATTAAGGCAATACCTTAATCCTCTCTCTCGCTTTAAATATATGGAGCAAACGTAAACCACAATCCACAAAGCTTAACCTTAAATAAATGCAATGCTTAAACTTACTATTACAATTCTCATCCTTTTAAAATACACGAACGAACAATATCACCTCACCACAATTATCTCACATTCACTCTCCCTTCAATGACGAACGAAAATTTTATACTGCCAAAGGCATAAAATAACCATTTCTTCGGTTAGCTCTGACATAACCATTGCTTTGGGTAACTCTGATACATTCTTAATCGCTGAAAACTGCTACTACCACCACCACATCCACCACAGGACAAACTAATAGCCTCATCTTATATCTACGATGTACGATGTAGCTAAAAACCAAAAAAAATGGTTTGCATTCGGCTTAGTATATTATTGTAATGGCCCTAATAGTGTTAGATGAAACAATTAACGCTTTGCTTGTAAACCAGACCTTCGCTGTTAAAAGCAACATATTGGTCTGAAGCTATATGATTATTATTATGAATTTACTCTGTTATTGGGCTGCTGATAGTAACGTAATATTCTTAAGTTACGTTTCTGGTTGTAAAACGTTAGAGAGTAGCCAATGTTTCTTCAGATGGTCATGTTTTTCCCTACCCTTTTTCCGAGTTCCCATTCGACTTCCACACCAAACGTGGCTTTACAAAATCTGAAAGTAGCGTCAAAAGACGACACTATAAGTCTGTCAAACGAAAGAAGAGCCCTGAGAAATTTGTCCAAATTGGTGTCGCCACCATCGACCCCATAGTACTTTATCAACTTGTTTTGTTTTGTCAATAGTCGTCTGTAATATAGTCTGCTATTATGTCATTAAAATATATTGCAAGGCTAGTTCAACAAAGATAAAACTGGTGTCTTATCGTTAATTTTGTTTTATATTCTTTAATACTCAATGATCGTAAAAAACCATGAAACATAAACATATTAAATATATATTGCAAAATGTATTTGTTCTATTGCGATTAAGCCTATCTGTTTATAGCAGACTATATTACAGACGACTATTGACAAAACAAAACAAGTTGAAAAAGTTCTATGGGGTCGATGGTGGCGACATCAATTTGGACAAATTTCTCAGGGCTCTTCTTTCGTTTGACAGACTATAGGTGGAAGTGTTTATTGCTAATTTTTCTCCGATATGAAGGGAATGGCAAGAAGTTACATTGCTAAACGATTGGAAGGCTTATGTGAATATAAAAGAATGGTGAAAAAAACCATAATCAGTAACATATTCTTTAATATTATTGTAAAATTATGCTTAAAAAGATATACTTATATTTAAATAAGGGTAAATAAACATTTTATAGTAAATTGTTGAGATAATAATGGATTTTAATGAAAGTTTTCTTTGTATTTTAAATTTACATCAGTATAAGAAGATTTTTATCTTCAAACTGCAGAAAATGGACTTTTTGGTAAACGACAACTTCAGAGGTTAGAAGAGAGCGTATGTGGGAAATATAGCGTTCGCTATCTTATTCATAGAAGTAAGTAGAAAAGTACGAAAGCTGTCTTAAAAGCTTTTACCACAAATCGAAAAATTAAAGATATGAAAATTGCTAAACATTTTCTAAATCATATACAGCGTCATATAATGCGTCCAGCTCTGTGTTGTTTCAACAACATTTAAGTTTCCATTCCAGTTTTCGGCTTCATACCAACAGTACTTTATTAGTTCGGTATAGAAATAAAATCTTCCGATACGGCTTGAATAAAGTTTAGGGAGGTTTTTTTAAATATTTAACAATGTTATTATTATTTTAACTTAATTCATGTGTGCTAGTATCACGCTCATTAAATGTTTTTAATTTATACAAATCTGATTCTATTACAACTAGAATAAACCTAGCTTTTCAGGATCTACCATAGCATAAGCCTATCTTTTCAGGATCTACAATAGCATAAGCCTATCTTGACAACAATAAAAAAAACGTGACGTCATCAAAAAACCCACCACCAGGTGACGCAACAATCGACAACATGCACCACCAATGACGCTAAAAGTCCCCGGCAAAATATCGACAAACCAGGTGGCGAAAAAGTTCAAATTTCAGGCCAACAACGTCACGTGATACGTGACGTCATCAATTCCCCGTTCCCCGGGACGGCCCTATAACACTAAAAATTTTACCCCCGCGCCCCCAAAGGGGGGAAGGAAGGGCGATAAAATTTTTGGTGTTAAAGGGCCGTCCTTACTCTCTCCAACGTGTTTGGTAATTTATAGGAGTTTTAGTTCATATTTAATTTGAAATATTTTAATATTTAAATGTCATCAGAAATTTATGACTTCTTATCCTAGGAAGTATTGGACTCTAACCATATCCGGAACCATCTCTCTTAGCCAACTTCTTATTACGTCCGATCACCGCGCCACCTACGGCATTTCCCTCATTTTGAGTTGGCAGGCTGATTTGCACGCCAGCAGCGGGCAAGAATCGAAACTTTAAGGTGTGTCCTGTGGTTTGAGGTAACGAATCAGAAACGGTGACAAGAACAGCTGTTTTAATAGACTGCTAGAAATTCCGGTCAAACCAGTGTGGGGTCCTAGGCCCACGGATTGTAATGGATTTTCATAGAGTTCTAGCCAGACGGCTTTTCAACGATTGGCGCTGAAGAAGTTTTGAACACGCCCCATAGTTTGAATGCCACAGCCTCTCGGCGTGGGATTTTTTCAGCAGATTAGATAGTTTTCCCAGTGGGGAGGAAACTTTCGACCCTCTTTTACGATTGCCATGGGCAATTTTGACTTGCAGGGATGGATACCATATAATGCCTTAGTGTCCAATACTTCCCAGGATAAGAAGTCATCAACTTCTGATGTCATTTTACACAAAATGAATTTCTAGTCTATTTTCTTTAAAAGAGAATAAAACTAATAAGTTATTTCACGGACTGATGTGTGAAATTGAAACTTATTCTGTCAGTTTTAAAAGATTATTTAGAATAGTAGTACTTCATAATGGCTTATTGTCCATGCGGAGCCTCCGGGCCATGTAAACTCCCTCTAATGCCTCGATTCATCTAAGTCACGATATATATCGTAGGTCAACAATGGAATAGAGTACGTAAAACATTTTATTACCGTTTAAAATAAAATTTAAAACAAATACTAAAACCAATAGGCCTAATAAAAATGTAAGATTATACAATTATATTTGAAAACGTTGAATTTAAACTAAAACCAACATAAGTAACTATTGTTTTTTTGCGCTCTTCTCTTCCTTCGGATATGTTATTAATTTAGGCCATACACAACTGGAAGCGATGGTTGTGCCCTTGAACAATGCTTTCAAATCATGGTCTTCTTCGAGGGCCAACATAATGTGCCGAGGAGTGATGCGGCCTTTCTTCTCCGCGCGAGCTTTTGCAAAGGAAATTTCCATTATTTCAGCCATCAGGTATTCCAGAGCCGCGGTCAAGGCTACAACCGCGTCTTTTCGGTAACTGAAGGCATACCTGCCATCTTGTAGTCTTCGTTAAACACGTGGAACTGGCAGGATCAGTTTGGCACGACTCGAAACTGTTTGTCGTGGGTGCCTACTTTTCTTCACAATTGCTATAAATAAAAACATCACTTTTATAGTCATTTGTAGTTGATAAGCAAATGTTAGACCTCTTCTTCATGCACAGTCACAGTTCATTTCCGAGTAAACATTGCTCAAGGTAAAATGAGGAACGTGAATTTTAACTTTCTAACAAATTCCTTAAAAATACGCCCCATTAAATTATCACACGTGCTATCTTTATTTTCAAACCACGATTGACCCGAGAAGATCAAATGACGCATAAAATTATCAAGAATTAAAGTATGTTCTATTCTTAGACGTGCCAGTCTGTTAGAACCTGGGTCTTAACAAGTACGGGAAAACTGTGAGTGGCGTGCATGAGCAGAGGTTAACTAGGATTCTAGCGTATCAAGGTCAATAGAAACTTCAAAGTGATCAATGTAAGGCGGGCGATTGGAAGAGAAACCACAAAGATCTGTATTTCTAATACAGTTTCTTTTCCGTGGAAATAAGACGGTATAGCCCAGATTATTCTACATATTTACCATGTTCAATCGATCTTGGAATTTCCGGTTTATCGACTTTCCTCTTCCTAATTGTAACATTGCGCACATCCTTCGGTCCTGTTTTAGTGCGAGCCATTACTCAATGTCACCTGTGCTGACTAAGGAAGAGAGACTTGAAATCTGATTTGCATGTTTCGTTCGAAAAACTTTGCCTTTTATATCGTTTGACCAAGAGAGATTTAACAAGTCGAGAATAACCTCGTTCACGTGATTCATAGCTTAAAATAATTATTCCAAAAAAAAAAACAAATAAAAAATAATATAAAAAATTCCAAAATAAAAAACTATTTTTAATTTCAATAGTCATGGCAAAGCATATTTCATTATTGTTATTGGAGTGAGAATCAAGCTTTCCTTTAAATTGCACTGCATTGCAGTTTGGTCTCCCTAAATATTATTCCATGGTGGCAGATTGCTAGTCAATTATTGTCAAAGGTCAGTGCAATAACTTTTAACCTATATGTTAAAGGGCACCCTATACACGCTCAATAAATTGTACAACAAGTTGGGAAAACCAAAATATTACCTCTCCGAGTCAAGAGGTCTACTACTACAAACTTATTTACCTAGATATGGAATTATTTCACTTTTTTGAAGTAAAAGTTTACGAAATATTGAAGCAGTATTCCAAACATAGTGAATGTACAGTAAAGCAGACGACATTTTATATCCAAATCTTTTACACATGGAAATCAGTCAATGGGGAAAAGAACAGGAAATGAAGTCTACGCTTCAGCTGTTAACCGTATATTCTGATAGCTACATTCACAACTGGTTTGCAGTGTAAACACTATCGTCTCGTCTCACCTCAACAATATTCTTAATTTGCCAACATGAATGTTAACGTTAAATAACACCAAAGCTAAATTGTAGCTAGACGCTCTAATAGTCAATACGCACCATAAAGGGAATAATAAGTCTGTACCTACTACCCGTTTACCACAAGCCCTTTTACTAATCTAATTGCCACCATCCTTTCTTCTATTTTAAAATCTTAACCTGATTATTTAAGAGTGTATTTAACTTTCGGCTCACTCTGAACCATTAATCTCTCTTCATTTCAGAGACGAAAATCAAAGCCAAAAGTTTACTTCACCTCAGGCCTCAATTATTTACTCTTTGTTTCACTAAGCCTATTGCGGATAATGCGCGCTTGTTATACACGCCGGAGTCTACGTCTTAGTTTTCTTCATGAAATCACTAAACCAAGGATTATTCTATATACAGTTGTAGTATAGCTTAAGTAATATATAAACAGCCATTTCAAATAACAATATTAAAAAAAATCTTTGGAATATCAAAATGAAACAGAGCTTTAAAGCTACAAAAGTACTAAATGCATCATAATTACGAAAAATACTTCCACATATTCACTTTATATTATGGAAAAAGGGAATATTAAGGTTCTGTATGATTTCTTAACACATCAACACAAGGCTACCCTTGCCAAAATCGCGGTTCGAATTTCAAGACTTATTTAAGTACCGTAATAAGTCCCCACTAGGTACACCGGCAGTCCAAAAACGAGACTTATTTGAGTTTGGATTTCTAAATTTACAAGACTTGTAGCAGTACCCTTCGAGTCTCTTAATTGGACATTCCATTAATTCTCTTTTTTGGACACTATAGTAAGATTCTTTCGAATCTCTATTTTGGATACTATTGTAAGTTTCCATCGGGTGTTCATATTTTGATACTAGAGTAATACTCCCTCGAGTCTCTTTTGGACACTTTAGTAAGATTCCCTCGAGTCCCTTATTTGGACATTATAGTAAGACTCCCCGAGTCACATTTTCGGACACTATAGTAAGACTTCCAGGAGTGTCGTATTTGAATGCTAATGTAAGATTTCCTGCAGTCTTTTTTTTGGACACTAATGTAAGATTTCATAGAGTCTTTCATTTGGACACTAATGTCAGATTTCATAGAGTCTTTCATTTGGACACTATAGCAAGATTCCCTCTAGTCTCTACTTCGGACACTGTAGTAAGACTCCCTGGAGTGACGTATTTGGATGCTTTTGTAAGATTTCCTCGCATCTCTTATTTGTATACTATTATAAGATTCCCTGGAGTCTCTTGCTTGTATACTATTGTAAGATTCCCTCGAGTCTCTTCCTTGTATACTATTATAAAATTCCCTGGAGTCTCTTGCTTGTATACTATTGCAAGATTCCCTGGAGTCTCTTACTTGTATACTATTGTAAGATTCCCTGGAGTCTCTTACTTGTATACTATTGTAAGATTCCCTGGAGTCTCTTACTTGTATACTATTGTAAGATTCCCTCGAGTCTCTTACTTGTATACTATTGCAAGATTCCCTCGATTTTCTGTTGTTTAATTGCAAATTGCAAAAAAAACAAGGAAAAAACTATGCTGGTACACTCTAAGAATATGGGGTGTGCCTTAACACCTTTAAAAGTAGTTTATATGGGTCCAAATTTAACACCGTTACAGGTGTTCATTTACACCCCTAAAAGGGTTTAATAACACTTATTTGAGCAATTGGTGTCAAAGATAAGATTAAAATGGTGAAATAAAGGTGTAGTTTAACACCTTTTTATCTCTTATATCGAACTAAAAGTTAATTTTTTACTCTCATATGAGTGTTTGATTTATTCGCGAATAGCGCTATATTCATAGCAAGGTTCCACCTTGAGAGAACTTAAGAGGACAGTTCTAACATGCAGAGCTATAACCCTTTAGACAAGGGTAGTTCTCTCATGCAATGTGAAACTGCACAAAATCCAGCGTGAAACTGCATGATATGTTGGTCATTTTCACCGACTTAATAACTTCTGAAATGGCAGAAAGTTTTAAATTAGTAAAAATGCATCGGGTGTTAAATTGGTTTTGGAGGCTATAATATCCCAGCAGTAGATACAGACGAACTCGTTAAATTTAACAATCTCTTTTCACGAAGAGTTTTTCGAACACCAGAAACGCGTTTGACCGAATCTACTCTAAAATATTTTAAAAAAAATCCATTTTCTACTCTAATTTTACTCAAAATAAAGATAAGACATGTCACAAAAGCATGTGCCCCACATGTTGGCCTCTCAAGCTGGCGTCTATAGTCCATAACGGTGGAACGAATTCTACGCTACACCGTGGCCACAGGTCTCTTCAAGGCCTGAATATGTGGGTGCACAATATGCCTCTGACATTGGTGCAAGAATGTGAGCCCCCCTCTCCCCAATTGTAACAATAATAATAATAGTCGCCCTACTGTGAGGCCAGTACCTAACCTAGTCTCGTTTTTTTAGTGTCACACAATACTTTTAAGAGTATCGCGTAACACTTTCAAGAGTGCAATAGCGTTGCTAGGGCTTGAAATTTGGGGGGCTTAATCAGAGTCCTGCACGGGCCGAGCCGGGCTTTCCACTTTTGAAAATTGTATCGGGCCGGGCCGGGTCGGGCTTTTAAAATTTTGGAAATTAACGGGCCGGGCCGGGTCGGGCTTTTGAAATTTTGGAAGTTAACGGGCCGGGCCGGGCCGGGCTTCTGTTCATTTTCAAAATTCGGGCCGAGCCGAACTTGATTCTCATTTAATCCAAAGTTCAAATGAAAGATAATTTAAATGAGTATAAGCTTCTAAGAACAAATGTAACGAACAATTATCAAAAGAAATGAATAATACACGACGCTAAAGCAAATATGAATTCAAATCATTGATTTTATGTAACAAAATATAAAAATTACAACTGAACTACGTGTAACGGGCCGGGCCTGTTCAATTCATTCAATGTGTCGGGCCGGGCTGGGCCGGGCTTGGTTAATGCATGTAACGGGCCGGGCCGGACCGGGCCGAAAAACCAACTATGTACTCGGACTCGGGCCGGGTTTCGGGCTTATTCAAAATTCTAAAACCGGGCCGGGCTTGGGTCGGGCCTGAAAAACTCGGCCCGTGCAGGTCTCTGGGCTTAATCTTATTATTCGTATATTAAAGATATACAAACTTTTATGATAAAGAGTACGGAACCGAGTTATTGACTATGAGACAATTGTAGATGAAAGAATTTCGCTCGTCTTTTTTAAGTTTAGTTTTCGTTTGCTTTTAGTCCCCACTACTGTTTGATATTGAAATTCATCTCTACAAAGATGAACCTTAACGAACTTTTCATTATAATTTACATACACTTTATTGTTAAAGAATTTAAGGGGACTACGAGCAATTTTTGGTATAGTTTACGGATTATTTTGAGGGGGCTAACTTTTAAATTTGGGGGCGCTATAGCCCCCATAAAAGGCCTAGCGACGCCACTACGAGAGTGTCGCATAACACTTTTAAGAGTGTCGCATAACGCTTTTAAGAGTGTCACCTAACACGTTTAGCAGTGCTTTATGAATGTACAATACCGTTGGATTAAGAATTTCCTTGTTAATTTTATTTAATGGATAAAAATATATTCTTTCATGAATATCATCTTTAAAAAAAACGTTTAAAAATTAAGGTTTTCAATAATTTTTTACTGTTCGGATTGACTTTAATATTAAAACATTAATGAAAATGAAAGACCTTTTTTAAAAAACCCGCAGTATACTATAATTTTACATGTTTAATTTCAAAACGGTGTTTTTATGGTGTTATTTTACACCGAATTTACACTTTAAATTGGCCCCTAAAAACTCAACGTAATAAAACTCTCTTTTGGGTGTTTTTACGGTGTTTACACCATTTTAACACTTTTTTAACACTTCCATTTCTTAGAGTGTAGAAAGAATCTCTTTCCAATCTCAAAAACTAAGCCTTATTTGGTGAGATTAAAATGTGTCTTATAGGAGTCCTATAATTAGTCGCAGATTTGTGTTCTCAATGAAGTCTAGAAAGAATCGCTTACCAATCTCAAAAACTAAGCCTTATTTAGTGAGATTAAAATGTGTCTTATAGGAGTCCTACAATAAGTCGCAGATTTGTGTTCTCAATCACGTCTAGATAGAATCGCTTTCCAATCTCAAAAACTAAGCCTTATTTGGTGAGATTAAAATGTGTCTTATAGGAGTCCTATAATAAGTCGCAGATTTGTGTTCTCAATCAAGTCTAGAAAGAATCGTTTTCCAATCTCAAAAACTAAGCCTTATTTAGTGAGATTAAATTGTGTCTCATAGGAGTCCTACAATAAGTCGCAGATTTGTGTTCTCAATCTCAAAAACTAAGCCTTATTTGGTGAGATTAAAATGTGTCTTATAGGAGTCCTATAATAAGTCGCAGATTTGTGTTCTCAATCAAGTCTAGAAAGAATCGTTTTCCAATCTCAAAAACTAAGCCTTATTTAGTGAGATTAAATTGTGTCTCATAGGAGTCCTACAATAAGTCGCAGATTTGTGTTCTCAATCAAGTCTAGAAAGAATCGCTTTCCAATCTCAAAAACTAAGCCCTATTTAGTGAGATTAAATTGTGTCTCATAGGAGTCCTACAATAAGTCGCAGATTTGTGTTCTCAATCAAGTCTAGAAAGAATCGCTTTCCAATCTCAAAAACTAAGCCTTATTTGGTGAGATTAAAATGTGTCTTATAGGAGTCCTATAATAAGTCGCAGATTTGTGTTCTCAATCAAGTCTAGAAAGAATCGTTTTCCAATCTCAAAAACTAAGCCTTATTTAGTGAGATTAAATTGTGTCTCATAGGAGTCCTACAATAAGTCGCAGATTTGTGTTCTCAATCAAGTCTAGAAAGAATCGCTTTCCAATCTCAAAAACTAAGCCTTATTTGGTGAGATTAAAATGTGTCTTATAGGAGTCCTACAATAAGTCGCAGATTTGTGTTCTCAATGAAGTCTAGAAAGAATCGCTTTCCAATCTCAAAAACTAAGCCTTATTTAGTGAGATTAAAATGTGTCTTATAGGAGTCCTATAATAAGTCGCAGATTTGTGTTCTCAATCAAGTCTAGAAGCAATCCTTTTACAGTCTCTAAAACTGAGCCCTTTTATGTAAGACTAAATTTAGTCTCAAAGGAGTCCAATATGAAACCATTATATTTTTTAACAATTTTTGAGACAAGTTTGGTACCCAAATATCCTTGATCCTTATTTTAGACTTACTTTATACTAAAATAAGACTCTCATTTTGGTAAGGGTAACTGCTAACGCGACGCACTAGTGTAACAATGGACGGACACACACACAGACAAAAACATAAGCTGCTTTTTAACTCTTTCCGTATTAATTTTGAGTTGAGAAACAAGATTATCTTAAATATTAAAATAAATATAATTAATATTAAATATTTTCTTCGTCAGTTGTTTGCCTTATTGAGCGTTACATCGTTTTGATAAAGAACAATTAAACATTCTTGAGAGACCTGACTAATATTGGCGTTTGAAATGAAGCATACGCCCGTTGCGTCGCCTTACTCAAATAGGTAGTATATAAGGGTGTCGAACTACACTTTAAAGCAAGAACAACCGCAATTGCGAAAACCTTTGGTGGACAACCCACCTTAGGGAGGCTAGACGTTTCTCGTAACCCTAGCTGATCGCCGCGAATGTCTTAAACCAAACGATGACGATGGAGTATAGATGCCAGGTGTGCAGACTGGTGTCCATGTGGGATGGACAAAAACAAAGACCAGAAGATGGTGGTGTAGAAGCCAGGTGTACAGACTGGTATCCATGTGGGATGGACAAAAACAAAGACCAGAAGATGGTGGTGTTAGAAGCCAGTGTGTATAGACTGGAGTCCATGTGGGATGGACAATGACAAGAAGATGGTGGTGTTAGAAACCAGTAAGTACAGACTGGTGTCCATGTGGGATGGACAAAAACAAAGACCAGAAGATGGTGGTGTTAGAAGCCAGTGTGTTCAGACTGGTGTCCATGTGGGGTGGACAATGACCAGAAGATGGTGGTGTTAGAAACCAGTAAGTACAGACTGGTGTCCGTGTGGGATGGACAAAGACCAGAAGATGGTGGTGTGAGAACTCAAGTAGAGTAGCCATTTCCGTGACTGTGAAAGCAGTTCGGAAATGGCGAACACGTTTGCTCCGATTTGGAAACTGCGAACGCGGTCACGTGGGTGTAACAACAGACACACACACAGACAGACAGACAGACACACAGACACACAGACACACACGATCGTTACAGAACCTCTCCGTGACATACGTCACTCGGAGAGGTAAAAAACGTGGGGCCGTCGTTTTAGTTACAAAGTCTCAAAAACGTTATCAAGACTAACAATTGTACAAAGTTAAAAAAAATGCCACAATAGTTTTTAGTAAATGGATCATCGTTTGCGATAAATTTTGGACAATATTTGTATAAAACAAGTTGGGAAACCAAAATAAACCTCTCCGAGCCGAGACGAATTTACTTTCTAAACACAGGTCCACCAGCCAATGAGAAAAACCGGAAATACATAGTTCAAATTGGCGAAATATTGCCAAGGTCTTTAGCAAAGGCTTAAGCGTTTAACAATTTCCTTCGTATCCTCAATAATTCTAATGAGGACCTAAAATGTATCACTGAAGGGTGTATTTAACTTTCGGCTCACTCTGAACCATTAACCCCTCCTATAAGAGGAGGCGAAACAAGGTCATTTCTAGTTTAATTCTAGGGTATCTTATTTCACAGACCCAATCGTTTCAACATTTATGGATAGATGAAGAATTAACATCCATATTACCTAATGAATATAAAAAAAGCGTTTACACTATATTTAAATGTAGTAAAGCTGAATTAAAAAGTAAACACCAAATTTGAAATGTTAATATCAAAAGATGTTCTTGGAATATTAAGATGAAACAGAGCTTTATAGCTACACAACTACTAAAAGAATCGTAATGCCGAAAAATATTTAAAATATTTCCATTTAATATTCTGCAAAAAGGAAATGTTATCGTTTTGTAAGAGATCTTATCATCCTACTCGCTTTATATTAACTTTGATATGCGTGTAGTGTTTCGATTCGGATTCATTACTCGTTCTATATAAACTCTCACTTGTGTCATTACATAGAAATAAGTTTATCTTAAATAATTAATTAAATATAAATGATATTAATTATTTTAATCGCCAGTAAATAACTTTAAAAATAGTTAAATCGTTTAAAATAAAGTTGTTCCTATTATCTTTCGAAACTTTGCTAATATTGACGTTTAAAGTGAAGGGTACCCCTCTTGCCCGCTTTCTTCAAATTTTGGGGTATATATACGATTCGTTTCCTTTATAAAAATAGATAATAACAAGACGGCCCAAGGGCTCGTAATAGTAGCCATATCGTACGAGTGAATAGCCCCTCTATACCCTACCCTAATGAGTGGATAACCCCTCTATACCTTACCCTAATGAGTGAATAGCGCTATCTTTTTCAATGCTTAAATGATTTACCGTGCATAAAATCAGAGTGAATAGCCCCTCGATTCCCTACTCTCTAAACAGTGATTAAATTATAACCGTATAAATTTACTTATGGTTTAATTCTAATATTCCGGCGAATCGAAGAACAGATAGTTTTTAGTGATAATCCCCTCGATGAGCTTACAACATAGACTTATGCCGAATTTGCCGATGCACACTTATCGCATCTTATAAATTTCTAACAAGGACTTATGCCCAGAAACTTTTGAAAGAGAAAGTTTAGTTATAGTGATTACGCATTTTAGTGATTATCCCCTCGAATTACCTTTAGTAATGCTAAATGATCAAACGCATAACGCTCATTTAGCACTATGTTAGCTCTATCTAAACCCACATTTGAATTAACCGCCAAAACGTTCCAGTCAAACATAACATAGATGACGATAGCTACCGAACGAGAACGAAACACATGAGCGCGGTAGGAAACGGGGAAAATCGTTATCTATTTAATTAGCACATACATAAAAAGAAAATAAATATAAAAACCCCAAACATACAAATTCATAAGTATCCGACCCCACAGATAAAAATTCAAAAGTATCCGACCCCACAGATTAAGAGGTACCCCACCCCACATCACCCCGACATTTTAGAGATAAAAATAAATAATAAAAAACTAGAGGTTTCTATCAAGTCTCTATGGTTTAGTGGTTAGAATGTTTGTCTACTGCGCCAGCGTCCCGGGTTCGATTCCCGGATCTGACCTGAAAAAATTTTAATTGAAATTAAATCTCTAACCGAGCCCAGTAACCCCTATGGGTGGGTTGTGGTAATATAAAGTTCCTTTTAAGCTAAAATCTGACGATAACGAAAGCGAAAACTCCGGCCACAAGTACTACTACTACTATTACTACTACGGCTCGGGTCAAACTAAGAGCCTATCGTATACTACGATATGGCTAAAAACGCATTCGCGTGAACCGATGGTGGAAGCCCTGCCATTGGGAGGCTAGACATTTCTCGTAATCCTAGCCGATCGACGCGTATATCTTAAAACCAAACGATATCGATGGAGAAGAAGCCGGAATGAACAAAGACCTGAAGATGATGGTGCATAGAAGCTGGTGTCAATGTGGGATTGATTAAGAACAGAAGATGGTGGTGCTTACGAGCCAGCAAGTACAGGCTAGTGTCAATGTGGGATTGACGAAGAACAGAAGATGGTGGTGCTTACGAGCCAGCAAGTACAGGCTAGTGTCCTTGTGGGATGGACAAAGACTAGCAGATTGTGGTCCTTAGAAGGGTTAGTTAGTAAAGACTGGTGTTGGCAGATGAATGGCCAAATTTCCGTGAACCGCGAACGCGTTCCGGAAATCGGGTATATGTTTGCTCCGATTTGTAAACTGCGAACGCGGTCACGTGAGGTCTGACAGACAGACAGACAGACACGTCCAGTGCAATACCTCTCCGTGACGTCATCGTCACTCGGAGAGGTAAAAAATGAGCATATATTGAGTTTTTTATTGCTCAAAATGTTATCCAAACAATTGAACAAAATTTTGCATTCGAATAATATCATTAAAGTCTGTGTATTTGACGCTGCACCAATGGAAGATATGTAGCTAACTAGGAAACAAAACATCATCCTAGAATTTATTGAGTTATATCGATCATATCCTCAACTTTGGGACTTAGATTCTCCACTTTATTCTAATAGAAACTCTAAACGAGTGGCGTACGACGTCCTTGTAGAGAAGTATAAAGAAGTAGAAGCCGACGCCACGCGTGACACCGTTGTTAAGAAGTTAAATTCTTTGCGAACTAACTACCGTAAAGAACTAACTAAGGTTCGAAATTCGAAAAGGTCGGGTGCAGGAACCGAAGAAATCTACCAGCCAAGTCTGTGGTATTACGAAGCCTTAAGTTTTCTTGCTGACCACGAAACACCCAGGGCTGGTAGATCAACTTTGAAGACGAACTGTTCGGTTATCGAAGAGGGCAACAAAAAGGTAACTAAAAACATCTTATTAATGAGTTAAGCTTAAACATATTCTAAAAATGCATATGGTAGGGTTAATATAATAATTTATAATCAGTGGCATACGACCCAATAGACTTTTTTAATAACTGATTTGTCCGTTCGAGTGAGAAAGGATTATATGTAGTTTATTTTATGTTCTTATTTGAAAATGGCCTTATCTTGCCATGGCACTTGGCCTTCCCGACAAAAATAAGTACGAAATGTATCTCTTGTGGCTTGTCCGTTGGTACATCGTTGGTCATCGTCATTCTGAGTGTCCTTTAGTTTCATAATGACGTGTTCATCTCTCCAAGAACCTGACTTCAATAGTCCAGTTTCAGGGTCTTCAGAATCCACCGTACCTGGGCTGATATAATCTGACTTTCTTTTTCGTAAAAAATTATGCAAGTAGCAACATGCTAAAACTATGGTTTCAGCCTTCCTGGGACAAAGATTTATTCGATTTTCTAAAACACCGCAACGCGAGACCATTATCCCGAAAACATTTTCAACGATCCTTCGAGCTCTTGACAGCCGGTAATTAAATATTCTTCTTTCGTTGTCAAGAGTTGCTTGAGAGTATGGTTTCATGAAGCTGTCCAAAAGTTGAAACGCTTCGTCACCGACGAAAACGAACGGGGCTGAAGTGTTGGAACTTGGTAGGGACAAGCCTATCGGGTTCAGGAAGATGTAACGAGTTCTCCAAAAGTTTCCTGTAAAACGTTGTTTCTCGTATGACACCGCCATCCGATATTCGACCATTTGCTCCGACATCCGCCATCATAAACTCATAGTTAGAATTGACAACTGCGAGCAGTACAATGCTATGAGTGCCCTTGTAGTTAAAATACCGAGAGCATGTTCCTGCTGGTTTTCGGATGGTAACATGCTTTCCATCTATGGCCCCAACGCAATGAGGAAAATTCCATGTACACTCGAATTCAATAGCCACTTTCCTCCATTCGGATTCGTGTTCTGGAAACTGCCATATGTAATATTTTAATTATCAAGTAAAGTGTCAACCTCCATAATCGCAAAGTAGTTATTATGTGTTTAGTTTTAGCATAAGTATATTTATTGGGCTCGGTCTTGAGGTTAAGTACTATCTTTACCATCCTTGAATAATTGTTGTTACTAAAACAAATATAGTCATTAAGTACTTGATCACTGCTTTCTAGAGTAGCGAGGATGAAAGCTTTGAGATGAATATCACGGCAAGCTCCACGAAAAAGACTGCCAAAAAAAGAAAGTCTGCAGATATGGGAACGGATGATATGATAGCGGTTGCATTACACCACCTGAGTAAAGACGATGATGAATTTACAGCTGTTGGGAGGGGGTATTCTGAAAAGCTTAAAAAGCTGACTCGCATTCAAAGAATTTACGCCGAAAACCTTATTGGACAAGTCTTCATGGAGGCCGAATTAGAAAACCTTACGAGAACATCCAAACTAGTTATTTCCCCGAATACCGCGACATCTTCTCATTCGTCTTTCACAACAAGTGAAACGAGTAGTTCTAACTATAATGAGCCGCTCTTGGAGTTTTTGAAGGACCTTTAGGTGTTTATTTGCATATCAAAACGATATAAAATGTGTTTACCAACATATACAGGGTGTTTGTGAAAAGTCCATCAATAATGAAAGGGCGTATTTATTGGGCCATTTTGAGTCGAAAATGTTCTATGACATTTTGCCGTCCGAGCCACGGTTTTCGAGTTATGATTTGAATATTTTAGGGATGACCCCTTCATTAAATTAGCGCTGTCTTTCAATTTCTTAATTAAATTTAAGGGGTCATCCGTAAATTACTCCAATCATAACTTGAAAACAGTGGCTCGGACGGCAAAATGTCATAGAACATTTTCGACTCAAAATGGCCCAATAAATACGCCCCTTCATTATTGATGGACCTTTCACAAACACCCTGTATAAATACGTATTGTACATGTAATAAATCCATTAAAACATAAGTGAAGCATAACAAATGGTTGTCATTTACTTCTAAAGGGAGAGTGAAATGAGAAATCAAGAGATGTTTTTATCGATTCTTCTACTAATTATAAGACCAATTCTGCATAGTGACACATCCAGGAAATATTTGCGAAAATTTTAATTAGGTTGAGAATTTATGAATAATTTGAACTAAAACGATGTTTACTAAGGAATTAAACATAAACCTAAAATTTTCCGGATCTGAATAATAACGTGCTTTACAGGCTTAACGACCTGGGGTTCGTAGATCAGCTTTATGCAACTAAACCAACACTTCTAAAATCTTCCCTACAAGTACTGATATACACCATTCAATAATTGTGACTGTGCACATAGAAGAAGCAAACCCCTTTATCAAATATATAAAAGGTGATAAAGGTTCCTCCCAAGCCAAAACTGGTGTTCGTAAGGAAAGTCGTCTTGTATGGGATCCATTGGACCCGCACTTGGCTTTAAGGCTGGTACTGGTTCCCTTCCCCGTTGGTCTTCCTCTCTGACTAACACTAGCAATTGTGTCTTCAAATGTATGTAAGAAACATGTTTTATGGGTATGTGATGAAGTGTGCCAATTCCGAATATGATTCAAATTGGTATCGACAACTTAACTGCCACAAGTGTTTATATATGCCCACTTGACATTCGAGCATTGGAATATCAAAATTAACAGTCCTTCCTCGTAACTTTAACTACTGACAACATCAATCTAATCTAAGCAATATCCGTTAACATTTTTCATCATACGTACCTTTATGTACTCAGCCAGTCCTACAATTATAGCTTCACAAGTCTCAATTATTATCTTTGATATCGTTTGCGGAGCGATACGCATAGATAATTTTAAATCCTCGAAACTTCGACCACTTGACAAGTATCTAAGCGTAAGGACCAGCCTTGTCTCAGGAGGAATTGCCTCCCTCATTACCGTGTCTTTCTTGACAATTAATTGTGACACTTTGCTTAAAAGCATACGAAAAGTGCTTACGTCCATTCGAAGGTAATTCTCATAGTCAATTGGTTATGAACTCCGAATCTCACGAAGTATAGGGTCATGTCCGTATATAAATTCCTTTTCAAAAACCAATCTTTAGCCCAAATACGGATAGCCCTACGACGCTTAGTTGTTTTATTTAATATTATTGCAAGAACCAATGCCCACAATGCTTTCTTTCTGGACAGGTTTGCGAGACGACAACACTAATTTAAAGAAATGTTATATGTAATGGTTGGAAAATAACATTTTACCCTGAAGTATTTTATTGTGACAAAAATATATTCAATATAATTGAATAAATCATTTGGAATTTAGTCAATATAATTGAATAAATCATTTGGAATATAGTCAATATTATCATAAGTTTATAAGATATGTTCCATAAGTGTGTCACTCGTTAATGAGAGCTTGTCATGAAGTGACGTAGGCGAAACGTCATAGATTCTCGTAAAGCGACGCCTAGTGAAGCCCTGTCAAAGGCTTAGTACAGACTAAAGAGGATGATGGACTGCAAAACCGAGTGTAGTCAATTCTCACGTCGTTCTTGAACTAGCTCTCATTAAGCCTCTAACATTACGAAGTATGGGTAGTGACATACTTATGGAACATATCTTATAAACTTATGATATTATTGAAAAAATCATTTGAATTTAGTCAATATATTTGTCCAATAATATTTTGAGGTTTTTTCTAAATATTGGGCAATCAACATCATGATGGATTTTGATTTGAGCAATTAGCGAAAAGTCTCGGGGATAATTTATATGGTGATGAATTTTATACATGTCCCCCACTTTTTTGTGCAAAACATTGAGCGTGTAAAGGCCGCTTTAGGTGTACGCCATCTGTTTCGTGATCCTTCAAATACCAGACTATTTTTTCCACATTTTTAGCGTTAGTTTACTGTTTCACGATAACGTGACTCGGGAATGGAAGTTCATTACGGTAAGCCCTATTTTATTTGTAATTTATGCTAAACAAAGTATAACTTTGTATTTTAATAATTCATTGGACACTTTACAATCTATACATACTGAGGTGTGCGGTTAACCGTTTCAATTGAACTAGGCTTAACTATTCGCGAATACTTGGTTTAACTATTCGCGAATACTTGGTTTAACTATTCGCGAATACTTGGTTTAACTATTCGCGAATACTTGGTTTAACTATTCGCGAATACTTGGTTTAACTATTCGCGAATACTTGGTTTAACTATTCGCGAATACTTGGTTTAACTATGGTAGGTATTTTGGCCAGAACCTCTGTGCTACTGATCCAAACTACCTGAAATTTTAATGAGATATGTGTTTCGACGTGTTTTCATATACTACTAAAACATAAGTACCATAATTACCCCTGATAAGTAAAACACGCCCGTTGGACTAATGTAACCGGCATTTTCACCCAAAAAACGAAGGAGGCGGCCTCTTGTAGTCATTTGAAAGTGTAAATCGTCCGCGGAGGCTCATATTCAGACCTCCCCTACAGATATCTTGTAGGCCACGGACCAGTGTTTGTGTAATGGCGGACTTCAAGCGCGCGAGTGTAGGGTTGTAACTTAAAACAATATTTTTGTCGCGACATATATTAAGCAATAATGGATAACGGTACTAATTCATGGGATCACGACAATTCGGAGAATGACAATTCGGAGAACGACAACTCGGAGCACGACAACTGGGTGAAAGACAATTCGGTGAACGCGACAATTGGGTGAAAGACGATTGGGTGAATCCGACAATTGGGGGAATGACAATTCGGTGAAAGCGACAACTGGGTGAAAGACAATTCGGAGAGTAGGACAACTGGCGGAACGACAATTCGGTGAATTGTACTCCTTGTTTACCGAAAGAATAACTCAGTTTTTCACGAATAGAGGAACAATATAATAAATTTTTTATTGTAGTTAATACAATAAGTTAAAATAATTGAAATTACTTTCAAAACTAATGGGCCAAGTTACTGTTATGTTATGTTAGGTTAGTAATATTTTATAATTTATTTAACAATGTTACGCCTTTTCCAAAATTTTGATGTTTAGCTTCATTGACTTCTTAAATAATTTGCCTTTTCCAAACATTACTGTTATGTTAGGTTTGGTTTGGTTTGGTTTGGTTTGGTTAGGTTAGGTGAGGTTAGGTTAGTAATATTTCATATTTTATAATTCATTTAACAATGTTACGCCTTTTCCAAAATATTGATGTTTAGCTTCATTGACTTCTTAAATAATTTGCCTTTTCCAAAACATTATTTATTGAAGAATGTTATTGGTGAACATAAATATTATTTGCTTTAATATCAAGAAGTTTAATTAGAAAATCAATTGAAAATAGGAATGAAAGGAAAATTCATGATTGGAAAACCGCCCAAATTGCGGTATTCGGTCTAATGGGATTCGGTCGAACAAGACATTCGATCCAATGGGATTCGACCCAATGGTAGACAATCATTACTAATGTCTGACACCTTAATGACACTCATGCATTTAATAATTTTTTAAGGTGAAAAAACTGCGTTATTCTTTCGGTAAGCAAGAAGTACAATTCACCTAATTGTCGTTCCGCCAGTTGTCCTACACTACGAATTGTCTTTCACCCAGTTGTCGCTTTCGCCGAATTGTCATTCCCCCAATTGTCGGATTCACCCAATTGTCTTTCCCCCAATTGTCGCTTTCACCGAACTGTCTTTCACCCAGTTGTCGTGCTCCGAGTTGTCGTTCTCCGAATTGTCATTCTCCGAATTGTCGTAGATCCCTAATTCATCAGGTACAACAAAAATTGGCACTATCGAAACAGGTAAGCTAAAGTTTGACTATTTATCTATTGTAATATTATGGTGTTAAATCACTAGGCCTTGGTTTAAACATTGCAGCGGGAGGCAGGCTGGGAAATAAGGATATTTTTTAAACTAGTCCTTTGGACCAGTGACCCCCTTGTGTCTGAAATCATTTACTGGTCTCCGGACTGGTCCCAGCCTTTGCTCTCCAATAGATTTGCAATTAATAAACTGGTCCCGAGGACCAGTAACCCCCACTTCTTGAATTAAAAAACTAGTCCAAGCAATTAATAAACTGGTTTTGGACCAGAGGAAGTGTGCTATTTCCCAGCCTGGCGGGAGGCAGGGCTGGCCAAAGTTCTCTAGTAAAGCGTAACATCGTGAAGTACGTTATCAAAAACACCAAAAGCAACCCAAAACTTGTGAACAATAATAAAACTAAATGTCTATCAAAGTCAACGCAATGTTGTCTCTTACGAGTATTTCCTGAAACAGTGGAATCTAGTGCCTCTGTGAAGAAATTTGCATCGGTACAGACACAATGCTGTTTCAAAGAAAGTCATATAGCATATGTAACACCGGTGATAGTTAGGCCAAATGCGCAAGATGCAAGCGTTCAGACTACTACAGAAGATTGCAGAGAGCCTCTTCAAATTAATACTACTTTTCTAGCTTTAGTAGTGGAAACGTTACAAGAACCGATTTACCAGAAGTATTTTCAATATGAGATAAAGAACGATGCGTTTGGGCAGCCATTCATAAGCATCTGCAGTTTAAACGCGACTGGTTTACTAGGACCAAGATTAGAACCTTTATCGTTGACCATGGGCAATGATGGTGATTGCCAATTGTCAATCATGTTTAAGGCGATAGAAACATACAAAATCTCAAATGAAGGTGACTTAGATAAGGAACAATTAAGCACGCTTTTAAGTCTAATGTCTCCCACGAGTAACCGCATCTTTTGTACTGGTGTAAATGTCAACATGATTGACACGTCTCCAATTCATTCCTCAATTGTACGCATTGACTACCCATGTCTAAGATATCAATCAAATAAGTGTATGGTGTATTACCAAGCTGAGAAATCTACTGAGCGGCAATTGAAACAATGCAAACATTGCAAGTACTCTACAAACTGTTTGATTAAAATGAAAAAGAGAAATAAGGCTGAGACACCTACACGGAAATATAAAAGGCAGTCAATTAAGAGCAACTTCTTCATAACAAATCTCACCCCATCAAGTAAAAAAGTACGGCTGACACGATTACGCCAAGCTAAAAACATCCTAAACAGAAAACTTATAAAATTAGAAGCAAAACTTAAAAGTAAAGATGTGTCATTAGGAAAAGAGCAGTCTGAGGAAATGGAAGCCCTGGCCAATCATATTAATACAACTTGCGCTACAGAACTAGATGTTGTTTTGAATGACCCCAAACTATCTAGAAAGAATAAGGACTTTCTGAAGAAGGCTTGGGAACGAGATGCTGCAAGAAAGCTTGAGAAAGACGCAGACGATTTTCAGAAAGATCAGAACACGTCCACAACGGGGAAGAAAACAAACCGTTGGAGCTCCATAACGCTCAGAATTGCTTTGGCAGTTAGTGTTCGTACGGGGACCCCGACCCCGACCCCGAAAACCGGGGATCCCCGACTTTTTCCCCCGACCCCGACCCCGGTACCTAACATGTAAAATGTAGTCGGGGTTTTTTTCGGGGTTAGATTTTGGTTAGGTTATTTTTAGCGAATTATTTTTTGTCCTGCGACAAAAACAATCATCTCATTCGTCTCAAATAAGTGCTCCGCTTCTCCTTTATGAAAAAAGGGCAAGGGGGTAACTAACAACAAACAAAATACAGTAAAAACAGTCACCAAAATTCCAAAATTCACCATCCTCTCGTGGATCGGCGGCCCTCCCCCGTCTTTTGTAATGGCAGTGGTCTTTCGTGGGAATCATAGCTGCGTAGCTCGGAAAGTCGGAATTTATTGGGCTTTCTTACAGTTTCTTGCCTACTAGCTAAGAGTCACATTATGAACATGCCAAGCCAATTCCATTGTTCTTGATACCCCATGGGTTTTGCCACTGCCAACGACCCCGACAGAGCCGGAGACTGATAATATGAGCTTCTTTCCAAACACACAGAAATTTAACGATTTTTTTTATCATTTTTCCAAAATTTTTCAGCATGCGATGTCTTACCCCGACCCCGACCCCGACTTGTTTTTTTCGGGGATGACCTGCCCCCGACCCCGACCCCGACCCCGATTAAATTTTTACCCCGTACGAACACTATTGGCAGTCTATTGCCGCAGTCCAGCTGCCTTTAAAGCATTGAAAAACTTTGAAATATTGCAATTGCCATGTGAAGAAACACTTAAAAGAAGATCAAAGAAATATTCTAAAAAGCCAGGAATTGACCAGGAACATCTAGCCAGAGAATCTGCCAAATACCGTGCTTTTCAACTTGAAAAGGAACAGAAAGGAGAAAGAAAACCCCAAGGTCAGGGCGTCACTATCTTCGACGAAGTAAAGGTCATCGACAAGGTTATATGGAACTCCAAATCCAATGAATTTAAGGGGCTGGCTATGTCACGAGAATCATACAATGATTTAAATAATATATTCGAACCGAAACATTCAGACAATCTATCAGGAACGCAATACATTTTGCAATTTATTTGGAGGGACTTGACATCTGATTATCATTTAATTGGTCCGTATTATACCTCATCAGCCGCATTTCAACAACATTTTGTTGCTGAAGCCCTTTTTAAAACATTAGAGGCTTTCCACGCTTATTCTTTTGATACTATGTGCCTAGTTTGTGACGGAGCTGCGGAGAACTTAGCACTTATAAAGGGTACTCTGGGTCAAAAAGGTCCTTTTTCTACTGATTTAGATAATTTGGCAATTAATCCCAGTTTTGATAATCCGTTCGTGAAAGACCGAAAAATCTATTGGGTCGTTTGTCCAACGCACGAGCTAAAAAGCATGGTTCAAGCATTATTTTCATCGAAACCAAATGGGCCAAAACAATTCGCAAGAGATGGCGTTGAATTTGGATGGCAGGATATTCAGGCCGTGAAGAGAAGGGAAGAATATAGAGCCGCTAACAAGCAAACTCGATTTGTCCCAGGGTTAAGCAGCAGTTATATAATCAGAGATTCCTGGACTCGTTTAAATGTGACACCCAGTAAAATAATGCAGCAAGAGCCACTGTTATCGGAACTCTACCATTTTGCTTATGAATCCAATGGAAAACCGGAAGCACGGGAAAGCTCAAAACGTACCTATGATTATTTAAGAGCATGCAATGCCATATTTGAAAAAGGAATGCTGTCAAAACAAAGGGTGTGCATTAGCGACAGTTCTTGTATAGACTCTATAAAAGAGAGATTTAAATATTTTTCTGATTGGGTGAAAGAAGTTTTGAATGATCCCGACGTTAATATTTCTTCCCCATCTCAAACCCAATTCTTAAGTTGGCAGACATGGGACTTGTTGAGAATCTGTGTATTTGGAATGATAAATCTGACAGAAGATTTTCTGAGTCAATATCCAGACTATTTCATAGCTCCATTGAGAGTTAACGGCAGTTCGGTTGAAAGCTTGTTTTCACAAGTAAAGTATGCAACAGGAAGCAAGACATCGGGAATAACTTATGAAACTGGCCTAAAGGCTGTGGAAATACGGGGAAATATACATGGCCATAATTCCAGTAACAAAGATATTAGAGACACACATTTGTATATTCGGGAAGTGGCTTTGTAGACTTACCCCCACGTCAAAAAAAAGGTTCCAACCTAAATTAACAATTTCTCTTAGCACCCCAATTCCTTAATAAGCCCCTTCAATGCACCCTAAATTTTAAACCCTAGCGACGCTACTGCCACTCAGGTGGATGACTAAGATGACCTTTGACAAACCATTTATTATAGAGTCCGAGTATTCTTTCACCGTTGATGATAAAAATACATATTTGGTACATGGTACGCTGAAATGGATTAATAATGTTGTAAAAATGTAACTAATCAATAATAAACTTGCTTTTTCAGTTTAGGAACTATTCTTTTTATTGCAAAAATATCACTTTAGTCTCCATAGTGTAACTTCTTTTTAGGAACCCTCCCACTTCTCCTAACGTTCGATATAGGTGCGTTTGCGGGTTTTGAAATAGTATCACATTTTTGACTAGACGTTTTCATGGTATTGGTACTGCTCGAACTTCGGGGGCTCAAAATAATACTATCAGGTTTTGTGGTGTTACGAGGCTTGTTTGCCCTACTTTTAGATTCGTTTTCTACTTTTCTAGTTTTGTTTGGAATCAGGGTTGCACTGTCTTTCATACTAGCGTTTTCTTTAACAATGCGTGTCCTTTTTCTTTGCTTAGGCCTAGTTTTAGGGGGTTTTAACTCAGATTTATCATGGTCAACTGTTAAAGATTGAAGATCTACAGCATCATTTTCCTCTTGCGACTCAGAATTTGTTTTACCTCTTCCACGTTTTTGTTTCATAACTTTCACTTTCTTGGTCAATAATTGTTTCTTGAGACTGCAGCGTACAATTTATCCCTTAATGTTTGACCTCCCTTGATCAGGCTTTTTTTCTCTTTAGAAATGTCCTCCAAATGTCCTTGTACAAATTATTTAATTCTACAATTGACAAGCTTGAGCACCCAAATTTCGAAAAAGTCCTTTGCTCCTTTGTCAGTTGGTGAAACAGTTGACGGAAGTCCTCGACAAAATAGCACCCATATTGTATCCAAATACGTTGATATTGCTTCTTTGCAAGTCTAAAAGATATTTTTTTTCAAGTATTGATACACTATTAAAATTATACAAATTAAATACCTTGATCATGTTTTCCTTATTTTGCTTTAAACCTTCTGTTGAAGCATGCTTTGTAGTTTTGTGCTCAAAGTGTTAAGCTGGGAGAGCTGATTGTTTTTCTTGGAATATAGCACCGACTGAAAAATGCTAATTCCTGGTCTAAATTTCTAAGTTTTTATTTTTTATTACGACTAAGTTTTGCGTCGTAATTGTAGTTACAATTTTATCTAAGTTTTATTCCTTAAAGAAACGACTAAGTTTTACGCCGTAAAGTTCTTTATTCATCTTTTTATTTTTGTCCCTTCTAAGTGGGTCCCTTCTGAGTGGGCTACTGCGTTACAAGCGGTTTTCAAGTAATCTGGGGTTTTTAAAGAAAAGTATCTTCTATTTATACTTTTTTATGGACTTGAAAATGGATTTCTTTGCAGCCAATGAGAAGGCCGGAGGTGGCCAATGAGAAGGCCGGAAAATCTCCGAGATGGTAAGAACCATCTCTCGATTCTCCGGTACTTCTTGGCGACTGTTTGGCTACTGATGGCTATCTCTCGACCCTCCGGTACTTCTCGGCGACTGCTTGGCGACTGATGGTTATTGATAACACAAAAGGGTCAAAAACCCATTCATGTTTTACAAAAATTCTTTTTTACATTATATTTTACAAGTAATTTTAACTATACATTTTCGTTTTCCTACACAACATTAATTTACAACATTAAATCAAGTTTAGTGAATATTTAATTTACTTATAACAACATATTTTCAATTTGACGCGAAATAATTCAACACTCCCCACAAAATTACGTGACGAAGCGAGAGTAATTTTAACTGACCTACATTATTTTGCGTTTTTAAACATTGTTTTCTCCAATCTCCATTGGATATAGTAACTGTATAGGCCTTCTCAATTTAGTTCCATTGCTCATTCTAACTATGCAAGCTCTGACCTTTTGGTCTCTACCAATTAATTTTTCTTCTACAACTCCTAATTTCCAAACGTGTTTTGGTATTTTATCTTGGTGGACCAAAACTACGTCCTTTAATTGTATTTCATTTAATTTTTTCGAGTCCGTATGATGCGCGGACCTTAATTGCAACACGTATTCCTGTTGCCACCGTTTCCATAATTTGTCATTTAAATTTTCCCTATATTTTAATCTTTTTGTGAGTAGCTCACGATTGGAATTTTGATTCGTCTGCGTGAATCTTTGAGGTGGAAGTGTCGTGATTCTTTGACCTATCAAGAATTGTGCTGGGGATAGGGGGAAGGATCTCGAGTGTCGCTATAGACAAAAGTGATGGGACGGGAATTTATCGCTGCCTCGGCTTCTACAAGGGTGGTTTCTAATTCTTGGTAATTTAATTTGGCTGATCCTAATACCTTTTTTAAGATTGATTTGGTTGATCTCACTAGGCGTTCATAGAACCCTCCCCACCATGCGGCTCTTTCGGCAATAAACTTCCATCTGATTCCCTCCCTTCCAAAATATTCTAACAATGCTGCGTCATTCAGTTTTTTCCAGACAGATTGAAGGTCCTTGTTTGCTTTTTCAAACGTTTTGGCATTGTCGCTGTATATTGTATGAGGTATCCCTCTCCTAGCAACCATTCGCCTAAAAGCTAGCATGAATTCTTCGGTGGATAGTGAGGGCATTAATTCTAGGTGCAAAGCCCTTGTGACCGCGCAGGTGATCAGGCATATATAAGCCTTGTCTAACGTTTTATTATTTTCATAGTACGACGGTCCCTTTATATACAATGGCCCAGCAAAATCTATTCCGCAAATTTGGAATGGAGGTGCCTGCTCAATTCTATCCTTTGGTAATGGGGCTGTAGGTGCGTCCCCCGCCTTACAATTCTCTTTTCTACAAATTAGGCATTCTTTCACTATTTTCTTGGCTAACTGGCGCCCCGCTACTATCCAATATCGCCCTCTTACTTGGGTGAGGGTGTCTTGCACCCCATTGTGTAATACTTTACAATGTGATCTTTGGGTTATCATTCGAGCCAAATGTTGTTTAGCGTTTAGTATTATTGGGTGCTTTAACTCTAATGATAAATCTGTTTGATCGAGTCTCCCTCCTACACATAACTGACCTTGATAATTCATTTTGGGTTTAGAGAGGCTAAGCTACTTGATGGTTTTAATTTCTTATTTTCTTTAATTGTTGCTAACTCATTTGGGAAGTCTTTTTGCTGCGCACACCTTACCCAATCTATCTCTGCCTGAACCATCTCTTCAGCTGTTATGGGGCCCCTTGCTCTATTTTGTTTGAAAGCCCTTTTTACATAACAAGTTATTCTCAAGCATTTGTCCAAATTGCTATACTTTTCTAGGTTTATAATTTTATCCAACCCTATTTTTTCTTGACAGTTTACGACCATTATTGTCTTTCTTAATTCTTTTTCAATTTCTTCTGCATTTATTTTAATTTCTCTAGATTTGTCTTCTGGCCATTCTGATTTCGGTTTCTTTAGCCAATCAGGCCCTTCCCACCACAGCTGTTTACTTGCTAATTTTTCCGCGGTTATGCCCCGAGTCGGGATGTCGGAAGGGTTTTCTATCCCTGGGCAGTGTCGCCAATCGTCTATATTAGTGAGCCTTTGAATTTCGGCTGCTCTATTCGAGATAAAGGGTTTCCACATGCTCGTTGCTCCTCTTATCCAATATAGTGCTATCGTGGAATCACACCACATATAGGTTCGGACTAATTTTTCGCTAAATGTTTCTTTGACATAGTTCGTTAACCTAGCCCCCAAGTTGCACCCCATTAGTTCTAGTTTGGGCACAGATAATTCCTTGAGTGGAGCCACGCGCGCTTTAGATGTTACTAAAGACACCCCTACATAATTTGATTGCGTAACGTATCTCACATAAATTGTCACGGCGTATGCGCTTTTACTGGCATCCGTGAAGCAATGTAATTCGAGCTCTTGAATGTCGGCGTAACTATCGAAGTAATGCCTGGGTATGTTAATGTGTCTCAGGCTGGGCAATTCCCGGCACCAGCTGATAAATTCATCCTCTAATTTCTCACTTAATCTCTCATCCCACGCGACCTTTTCAACCCACAATTTTTGAAATAGCATTTTTGCCCTTATGGTAAAGGGTGCCAAGATCCCAATTGGATCAAAGATCTGAGCTACCGCACTTATCACGTGACGCTTTGTTGGTTTAATGTTTTGGAATATTTCCACTAACTTCGTGAGGTCAAAAGAGTACGTATCTGAATTGGGGTTCCATTTTAAGCCCAAAACTTTTATTCCCTCCGGGGCATCTTTTCCCTCAAACATTGGGACTTCATTTTCTGATTTTGTATTTCCCCATAATTCTCTGAGCCTCGCTGAGTTAGTCTGCCATTTTCTAAATCGCATGCTTGCGGTACTCATTACTTCATTAATTCCCATAGAAACTGTAAACGCTGCTTCTACATTATTTTCTCCGCTCACTAGGTCATCCACATAAAGATCCCTATCAATTAATTTTACGGCATTTTTGTCTGACCCCTCTACTGAATGTATGTGATATTTTATTGATGAAGCTAGCAAAAACGGGCTGGAGGTTATCCCAAAAGGCACGCGAGCCATGCGCAACGTTACGAATTTATTTTCTTCTAATTGTTTATTTGGCCCCTCTTTAACCCATAAAAATCTTACTGAGTCTCTTTCTGTTTCTGATAAGGCTACCTGGAGAAAAGCTTTCTCTATGTCTGCAATAAAGGCAATCTTGTGCAATCGAAATCTTAACAATAACAAGAGAATATCGGGGGTTAAGTTTGGCCCCGAAGCCAAGCAGTCATTTAAAGAAGGGCTCCCCTTAGCGCTGGATGAACCGTCCAAAACCACGCGTAATTTCGTCGTTTCTGCTGCCTCTCTTTTTACCGGCTGATGGGGGAGATAAAAGGTACCTGCTGGTTTTTCGTTTGGATTTTCAACTACCTCGGCCACCCCAGTTTTCAACTGTTCCTCAATGACGGCTTTGTAGTCGTCGTATAGTAAGGGGTCCCTCTTAAACCTACGTACTAGAGCGTTGGCGCGTTTGGTCGCTATCTCTAAATTGTCAGGTAACACCTCTTTCTCAATCCGCCACGGAAACTTTACGTGGTATCTGCGCTCCATTATTCATTTTTATTTCCGAGTTAAAATTTTGGATACATTGATCATTTTCTAACAGTTCTGACTTGGGGTCTTCGCTAACTATCCCAATGGATTCCAATTCCCAAAATCCCTTAACTATTTTGTCTGTTTCTTTTTCCACAACTCCAACCCTCATTACTGATATTGGGCAAGAAGTTATGCCACCTTGGCCGTTTGAATCTACGGGTCCCTGTACGGCCCACCCTAATTTTGTTTCTATGGCCACTACCTTTGGTCCGAATCTTTCCGTTCTACCCGAAGCTATTGCCCAGTAGAAATCCCCTCCTATCAACAATTCCATGCCATCTCCCAGTATTGGCGCCGCGTTATTTGATTTATCGGCTAGTTGCCATCCTCTGTCTTTCATATAATCTTCTATTTCGTCACAATCGAAGGTGGTTACGGAATTGCATACGAAGGGAACCTCTATGGCGACGATTTCTACTCTTTCTTCAGGTTTCTCTATGTTTTCTAGTGTGATTTTCACTTTATTTCTAACGTGTTCTGAAATTTCTCGGCTCATGAACTTGTTGATCCCAATTTTTGCTTCACCTATTATGGGCAAGTTTAATTTTCTAGCTATGTCTTCCCGTATGAAGGAAGCCTGGGCTCCTGAATCTAAGAAACACCTGATTTCTACCCCTAAATGATTTTCTTCGGGGTGCTTCGCTATAGCTCTGGCTGTTTGTAAGAGAACTGTTGTGTTTTTTCTCTCTGATTTTCCTATATTTATTGAAGCTACACCTACATTGACGTTAGTTTCTACATTTTCCCTCGTTTCCTCTTTCCTTTCTGGGCCAATGTTTGCGGGATTTTGGTAACAGATTGCGTAATTATGACCTTTCTTACATTTTAGGCACGTTCTATATCTGGCATGACAATTTCTGGCTTCATGCGAGCTCCTAAGGCAAAGGTTACATCTACCCTGATCCCTTATGAAATTTTTCTTTTGTTCTATGTTAAATTTTTCGCAATTGGCGGTTTTGTGTGTGGTTTCTTCACAAAATATACAGTATACATTATTCCTTCTATCCTGATATTCATATTGTGGGATTTCCCGACGGTTTTGATTATAATTTTGATTAGATGGGTTCTGGCGATAATTTACGCCTGCCGAAAGGGCCGAGGTGGTATTTCTCGGGTATTGAGATCTCCTATCCTGATTCCTATCCTGATTCTGATTATATTGGAAGCTAGCACCACCATGTTTTTCTGAGACGGATTTAGCTCCCAACACTTGACAAGTTTCCCTCGATTGTAATTCATCTTTTAAGAATTCTAATAACATTACTATATTCCAGTCGGCATCAGGTTTTCTAGTACGACTATACTCAAGCCTTATTTCTTCGGGCAAGCATTTTAAAAGCTTCGGGCATAAAAACGTCCCGCACTCTGCGATATTTTCCCCTAACGATTTTAAACTTCTTATGTTAACTTCGCACTGATCATATAAGTTTCTCAGACTCCTCAAATCCCCAACCTTAGTAACTGGTTCTAAATTATTTAAAATGTTCAAATGTATGTATTTTACCATATCCGGCCTACCAAACCTATCTTTTAAGATTCTAATCGCTTCGTCATAGTTTTCGTCAGACGCGTACATTCCCTTAAGAGACATTTTGGCGTCCCCAACTAAATAAGACTCTAGGTACGTGAATTTTTCGACCTTACTCATGTCTTGTTTGTCCACTGCTATTGAAAATTGATGCCAAAAACTGCCCCACTGGGTGAAGTCTCCTCCATATTTGCTAATGGTCAGTTTTGGAAGTTTAGCGTGAACTTGGGACGATGATGTCGCTGGTCCAGTCGTGATTATGGTTCCGCTCGAGCTGGAATTGCTGGTAGCGACGGCTCCCTTGATGTTACTGATCCGGCGGTTGGCCTTCCTTATTGTGATCGTGATTTTGTCCCGATACTCGTATGCCTTGAGGGTATCGTTGGCTTGTTCCTTTTCGTCGTCGAATAACGCTTCTATTTTCGCGTCATATTGGATGATCGCTTCTTCTTTTTGTTGAAGTAACGCTACGGCATCCTCTACGTCCTCTATTTGGCAGCTTGTTCCGGCTAGTAGCCCGTCTATTTCCGTGACTAATTTGGTAACAAGTTGGCGAACAACTTTTCGAGAGGTCTTTAGTTTAGCGCGTTCTGCGTCCCGTTTCTTTGTTCTTTCTTCCGGCGTCTCCATTTTAAAGTTCCGACTGTTATTCTATTTCTTTCCGATTGTTTTTAAAGAAATCCGGATATTTTTTTTTCTTACGATTTTGTTTCTTCCGTCGCGTATTTTCCGCTATTTATTTTGCGTCGCGAAATTGTTTTTTTAATTTTTACTCAATTGTTCTCTTTTTGTTTCTAATGGCCCAATTTGTTTCGCTCGTGGTCCCGGGTTTCGGCACCATGTAGTTTTGTGCTCAAAGTGTTAAGCTGGGAGAGCTGATTGTTTTTCTTGGAATATAGCACCGACTGAAAAATGCTAATTCCTGGTCTAAATTTCTAAGTTTTTATTTTTTATTACGACTAAGTTTTGCGTCGTAATTGTAGTTATAATTTTATCTAAGTTTTATTCCTTAAAGAAACGACTAAGTTTTACGCCGTAAAGTTCTTTATTCATCTTTTTATTTTTGTCCCTTCTAAGTGGGTCCCTTCTGAGTGGGCTACTGCGTTACAAGCGGTTTTCAAGTAATCTGGGGTTTTTAAAGAAAAGTATCTTCTATTTATACTTTTTTATGGACTTGAAAATGGATTTCTTTGCAGCCAATGAGAAGGCCGGAGGTGGCCAATGAGAAGGCCGGAAAATCTCCGAGATGGTAAGAACCATCTCTCGATTCTCCGGTACTTCTTGGCGACTGTTTGGCTACTGATGGCTATCTCTCGACCCTCCGGTACTTCTCGGCGACTGCTTGGCGACTGATGGTTATTGATAACACAAAAGGGTCAAAAACCCATTCATGTTTTACAAAAATTCTTTTTTACATTATATTTTACAAGTAATTTTAACTATAGTATACCACCGTTTATTGTTTACGTTTGTGAATAAAAAACAATGCTGACAGTCATGACGCAAACGTAAAAACTAAACGGTGGTTTGCTATAAAGTAACGCGATGTTGTTGATAACGTCACAGTATCACTTCGAACGAACGTGTGGTAGTACAGTATGGCGTATACCAATGCAGAATATGCAGACATGCATCTCATGTATGGACTGGCGCAGGGAAATTCAGTGGAAGCACAGCGGCGATACCAAGAACAATTTCCGCAACGACGCATACCAAATCGTCGTACGTTCGAGGCTGTTGACAGGCGCTTGAGGGACATCGGACAAGTACAACCCAACAACGTTCGAGAGCGAGACATTCCAGAAGACATGGAGGAAATCGAGGAAGACGTCCTTGCCATGTTCGATGAGGACCCCTCGACAAGTACCAGACAAGTTGGACGACAATTACATGTTAATCACGTTTTGGTCTGGCGAATTCTCCGCGGACATCAGTTTCACCCGTATCATATTCAAAAGGTGCAAGCTCTTAACCCGGCAGATTATCCAAGACGCATCGACTTTTGCGAGTGGTTTTTGGCCAGAGTAGAGGACAATCAATTTCCACGGGTCCTTTTAGTAACCGACGAGGCACATTTTTCCCGGGATGGAATTCTGAACTATCACAACCACCACGAATGGCGCCAATTAAACCCACACGCAACTGGTGTTAGAAGTCACCAACAGCAATTTTCTTTAAACGTATGGTGCGGCATTGTCGGTAATCATTTACTAGGTCCGCATTTTCTTCCACCCAGACTAAATGGTGAAGCATATCTCACGTTCTTAAGAGACACTTTACCTGAACTACTCGAGGACATACCGTTAGCATTACTTCGTGACATGTGGTTTATGCACGACGGGGCACCCCCACATTTCAGCCGTGCAGTTAGAGAACATCTTAATGCTACGTTTAATTTGAGGTGGATTGGGCGTGGAGGACCAGTTGCGTGGCCAGCCAGATCTCCGGATTTAAATCCGTGCGATTTCTATCTTTGGGGTCATCTCAAAGACATCGTGTACAAGAATGAAGTCCGTGATGAGGAAGACTTGCGAAGACGAATTATTGAAGGTTGTCAAACAATCAGGAACATGCCAGGAATCTTCCAACATGTCCAAGAATCTTTCGAAAGACGGGTTCATGTTTGTCTTAACGCCGCTGGTGGACATTTTGAACAATACCTGTAACGTCCATGTTAACTTGTTAAGAATAAAAGTAATACCAACCGAAAGGTACCATGATACTTTGAATTTACTTTACTAGAGTAGGCATACTTCTACTCATTTAATACACTTCTGCCAGGTGAAAGTTCAATAACGATGTTAGAGGGAAACTATTGAAATTGTCTCATTATTTCTAAACAAGTTGATAAGGCTGAATTTGTTTTAGTCTACATTTTCGAATATTTTCTTGTTTTAGGGGCCAATGTTTGGGGGGCCATATCTTCGTTGCAAATTCTTGTACACCCCATGTTCTTTGACACTTTCCACTCAGTTTGACCCAAAGAACACGCCCCTTGATTTATGGCAGACTTATCAGAAATACCCTGTATAATCAGGAGTAGGATAAGGGACTAGAAGTATTGAGGTAACCAAATTCCTCACTCAAGTGGCGAAAGTGAATATTCTTGATAACACACCAACGGTTGGCCCTTTGGTAGCGGTTACTGAGTTTTCCCTCCAAAACGTGAAACGATCGTGGCGTAAACGGCCGAACTAGATTCAAGCACCCGCGTCCGTGTTCCGCGACTTTAGGATGAGGGGAACGGGCGTAAGAATATTTTTGGAACTCGACCAATTTTTTCTGAGTAGTGTAGGCGCGATGGAAGCGGCATAAAATCCTCAAATGTTCACTAGTGCCAGGTTCTTTACCAATACTAGAGCTCTTTACTTCTAGTCTCATCCTACTTCTGATATAATTAATGTACAAAATTAAAACACATATCTGTAAAATTATAAAGATATTAGAACAGATATTAGCTTGGAAATCGTTCAGATAGCACTAAGTGGGAAGAATAATATCACCTTGTCAGAAAAGAATTTAATAACTGGAAGTAAATATGACGTTCAATGAACTGTTGATGATTTTACGGGAAAGATATCGAAAACAGATTTCACAAAAATGAACCGTCATAATTTTAAGCACTACCAATAATTCTTTAAAAATGACGTTCTTTACGGTTATTAATTAAAATAAATATTTATTAAAATGCGCGAGCTTTCGGGTACAAACCCCTTGTGAAGCGTACAGTACCAGATAATCTAAAATTTCCAAACCTATACTGGTTACATTTCTCTATACATTTTTTATATTCATTGTTTATTTTATTATTTTTTTTTATTTTTTTAAGTTTTCTTAAAAACTTTAGGGAGAAACATATTGGAATAGCTAAAATCGGGGAGCAATCGACGCACTGAATTTGACACGCGCCAATTAAGTATTCATAAATTAGCCTAAAACTTAAAGGTAAGGTGAAGACAAAAGTTACGAACCTATAATCGATAATATTTTAAGAGAGTTGAAAGAATATTTTGCACTAGTCTTTTAGGTACAACTAGGAAGAGTTTTGGTATAACGCGTTATTATACCACTCACTGGCATTTACTTAACTGTTGCTGGGGTTCAAAACGAATCGCTGAAAAATTAGGCGAAATCACGAAACTTGACTTGACATTAAAATTAAATTAAATTAATTATTTTTATACGACGCCTTAGAAGTTAGATCCAGAAAGTGTGTTCAATAATTGTGAAAGTTTTAGAAAACCCAGACTGGCTAGAGTTGGACATAGAAGAGAATCCGTTAGCTACGGAAATATTTACCCTTTCCAAGACTGAATTCTATTCGAAGTAGGCTCATATTACACGTCATTTAATGATATTACGGTTGGATGATTTTTGAACAAAGTTAGTTAATTATCCTCCTAATGGAGTTAGTTTATTAACAATTGAGCTCGGTTTTAACTTAATGCTTTCAAGTCTTCGTTAAAAATAAATTTTTGGACTTTGGTAAGAAAATTCGATATCATAAACCAAAACTTACTTGACTCGTGTGAAATGAAGTCTATTTTTAAATTTCATTTTAGCTCGAAATGTCAAATGACTCTTTTTTAAAATCCAAGATGAAATTTTACATCAAAAATAAACTGTTTTTGACCATTTGTAATAAATTTCGATAATATCCGCGCTTATTTCACGTTACAGCCGGTTATTTGTATTTTGCCGTGCAAGTCAAAGCGTTCTCGAAGACGACGGTCAAACTAATCAATCAGCAAATTTTTGAAACGAAAGCAAGATAATTTAGTTTGTATGTTGACGAAGCCGAAAATTGGTTAGTATTTACACTCATGGGTTGAACGAGTTGGGCTATTTGAGTTTTAACTAAAATTTGGTTAAAAAATAACCCAGTAGCAGTTGAATAAACATTCCCTGGTAGTTTGGGATGGGGTTGTTTCAAACCCAAAACATTTGGTTATTGCATTAACCCAAATTGGGTCATTTGCAATTTTAGGCAAACCTAGCATACAAATACACGATATTGTACACTAGATGGATGTTTAGGCGACTTTGTTACTCTTTCTCTATTAATTTTGAGTTGATAAACATGATAATCTTAAATATTAAGATAAATACAATTACTATTACACATTTTCTTCGATAGTTATTTACTTTATTGCGGGTTGCATCGTTTTAAAAAATAACTATTGAACATTATTGAGATACGGACTAATATTGACGTTTTAAGTGAAGTATACGCCTGTTGTTTCGTCTTACTCAAATACATAAGGCTTCGAATCTTAGTAATGGATCAGAACAGCGCAATTGCGTGTACCTTTGGTGGAGCCCCACAATTGGTATGCAATGCATTTGAATGCAAATTTCCGGGACCTGTAAATGCGGTCCGGAAATTGAGAGCACATTTGCTCCGATTTTCCAACGGACGAAATTAGAACCACTCCGTGACATACGTCAGGTAAAACTAATCAGCGATCTTACAATATGGTGGAAGCTGAAATATGGAACGTGAGGTGGGAAAAAACGCTTAGCTATGTAATAAACAGCAATTTGGGTTCTATTTTGAGAGGTTTTAAACAACACAAATTAGGGTTTCGTTCAACCCAAAATTATCTAAGAATTTAACCCAATTTGTGGCTACCTTTTATCCCAAAGTTGCGTCAAAATTACAAATAACCCTTGCTAGGGTTGTTTTTTTACCCAAATATGATTTTACAATGTAGCCAGTAATATGGTTACTGTTTAGCCCAAATCTGAGTTATCGTTTACGTTGACTCAACATTGTGTTAAATAAACAACCAATTCTAGGGTCAAGGAACAACAACCCAAAAAATGGGTCGGTTAAATACTGACCCAGCAAAGAGTTGAAAAATAACCCACTTTGGGTCAGAAACAACCCAACATTTTTAAGAGTGTACAATACTTAACCTTTCAACTTTTAAAAGAAAACTCAACATTCCTAACTTACTTTGCTATTGTGAAATGATGTGTATTATTAATTCGAGAATTAGCTCGGAATTAGATCATGTTTCATTTTGTATTTGAATAGTTAATTGATCGTTTCCACGAATTTTAAATTCTTAAAGAGTAATTTTCAAATTTGAACCATTAAACTTCAACTGTAGTTTATGCCTAAACCCAGTTCAAATTGTGCAAGAACAATAGTTAGTTTCGCAATCGAGTGCAAATTGTTATTTTAATTTTTTATGACAACATACGCCATAAGTGCATATTAGCAGAAGTTGATGACTTCTTATCCTGGGAAGTATTGTACACTAAGGCATTATATAGTATCCATCCCTGCAAGTCAAAATTGCCTATGGCAATCGTAAAAGAGGGTCAAAAGCTTCCTCCCCACTAGGAAAACTCTACTGAAAAAATCCCACGCCAAGAGGCCGTGGCACTCAAACTGTGGGGCGTGTTCAAAACTTCTTCAGCGCCAATCGTTGAAAAGCCGTCTGGCTAGAACTCTACGAAAATGCATTACAATCCGTGGGCACTAGTTTGACCGGAATTTCTAGCAGTCTATTAAAACAGCTGTTCTTGTCACCGTTTCTGATTCGTTACCTCAAACCACAGGACACACCTTAAAGTTTCGTTTCTTGCCCGCTGCTGGCGCGCAAATCAGCCTGCCAGCTGAAAATGAAGGAAATGCCGTAGGTGGCGCGGTGATCGGACCTAATAAGAAGTTGGCTAACAGATATGGTTAGAGTCCAATAC
This sequence comes from Phalangium opilio, assembly GCA_019434445.1. NCBI lineage: Eukaryota > Metazoa > Arthropoda > Arachnida > Opiliones > Phalangiidae > Phalangium > Phalangium opilio. The sequence continues at coordinate 104,725 of JAEQBA010003404.1, read as the reverse complement.
TTCCCAGGATAAGAAGTCATAAACTTCTGATATTAGGTAAATTATTTTGATTTCCCAACTTGTTTATTTAGTATCCTGGATGATATTTGCATTCTATAGACCAATTTTCAGGTATTATTTTGATTTCCCAACTTGTTTATTTAGAATCCTGGATGATATTTGCATTGTATTGACCAATTTTATGGTAAACCTTTAGGGTTGAATATGCTCTATGCCATCTTTTACAATGTCATTCCAAAATGTAATGACGGAAAACATTGGGTTACTTTGCTGTTAGTACAATGTAAGTGTATAATTAATTTATTTATTATCTCAAAAATATTTTGCTTCTGGACTTACTAGCTTAAAAACTTAACCTTGGTAAACAATGATTATGTGCACACGATTGCCACAGTTCAATTTAGGTATTTAAGAATTTTAACAAAGTCAGGGTAAAATTTCTCTGGTTTACGAAAATGAAAGATTGAACTTTCAAGCGTTGCTGGTTTACTATAAATACATTCAAAAGTGAAGAGTTGATCGATTTGTAAGAAATACGCTCTTAACATTGACAACTAGCTTTTAGCCAAAAATATCAAAAGAAACAGAGAATTCGTAGAAAAGTTGATGAGGAATTATTTTCGTTTTTTTTTTGTGACAACCCTGACCAGGATGACCTTATGCATATATTTCTCTACGTTTCCATGACGGTGGCTTGATGGTCGTGGATGAGTTGCTTCCGGTGATAGGCTAAGATTAATATGATGGTCCAAATCGGGGCGGACTAAGGCCGAGGGAGATTATGATATTTCCCGTCTGGAGCTTAGCTTAAAAATCGATGACGCATTAAGTCGCTTCAAATACTAGCTGGGAAAGCGCGGCTCTGACTACGCAACGAGATTATCCCCTGACTGATATTAGAACAGCTGGTTAAAAAATGTTGTATAGGCTGGGTGTTTTTACACAAGTTGTTTTTGCAATCAAAGGTATGGCCAGAAGTTTATGACTTCTTATCCTGGGAAGTATTGGACTCTAACCATATCCGGAACCATCTCTGTTAGCCATCTTCTTATTTGGTCCGATCACCGCGCCACCTACGGCATTTCCTTCATTTTCAGCTGGCAGGCTGATTTGCGCGCCAGCAGCGGGCGGTAACGAATCAGAAACGGTGACAAGAAAAGCTGTTTTAATAGACTACTAGAAATTCCGGTCAAACTAGTGTGGGGTCCTAGTCCCACGGATTGTAATGGATTTTCATAGAGTTCTAGCCAGACGGCTTTTCAACGATTGGCGCTGAAGAAGTTTTGAACACGCCCCATAGTTTGAGTGCCACAGCCTCTCGGCGTGGGATTTTTTTTTTTCAGTAGATTAGATAGTTTTCCGAGTGGGGAGGAAACTTTTGACCCTCTTTTACGATTGCCATAGGCAATTTTGACCAACAGGAATGGATACTATATAATGCCTTAGTGTCCAATACTTCCCAGGATAAGAAGTCCTCAACTTCTGGTATGGCTAACAAAAGATAAAATGAGTTTATACTATTAGGTTGGGTTCAGGTTCGGTTAGATTAAGCCGGATTGAGTGTTAGTTTTGCTTATCTTATACTGGAACGAAAGATGTATTTTAACTTCAAAATCAAACTTTTGGAAAAAGTCAACCATATCAGTTACAAAACCTTGTCTTGAGCAGGAAACCAGAGACGGGATCTTGAATCCTCCATAGTTTGCGATCATGCTTACCAGACAGGAGCAATAGAGCATTATAAAGCTCGTCTCCATTTTTGTATCCTCTATAAATTAGCTTTAAAACGATGCATGGGATAATAATGCCAACAAGTTATCTAAGTACGCCTGTTAATCACCATCTCTTACAGAGCGTTATCAATGCGTTTAAACAACTAATACAAACATCGTTATTAGCGTATGTGTGTAATAATAAGTAATATTAATAAGTGTAAGCAGAAAGTACATTATATAACTCCTGTATGGAACCTCGAGAAGGCGGTGATGAGAAGAGTATGGGTTACTGGCGCGATATCTCTCGATGTTGTTGGGTGTTCTAGTGAGAAGGCGCTCGAAGTTCACTACGCCTACACGTACCTATTAGTCAGATCGATAAAGATATCCCTAAGCATGGGTCAACTCTATCGATGGAAGGTTTGGGTTTTTGGCTAACTGGTTGGTTGGCCATGTCTTCAACAGGTTTTATATAGGTCAACCAAAGCAAACCTACATTTCACAGAGCTGGATGGACTATTTCTTTTTCACTGCAATTCCACTTACCATTTCGTCTAATTCGGTGGCGCGACATGTATTTTCACCATTAGCAACAAAGACCTAAGACGCCATATTTCACTCAAACCTTTTTATCCAAAACTGAAAAATATCCGCAATTATACGGCGTGGCCCGGGTGTATTAAGGAACTGGACACTAAATAGTCTTAAAACTACCAAATATGAAATGCTTGAACGATGATTTTATTTTTTTTTTTAAACTAACTTTTATACAACTTTGAAATCAAATAAAATGATGCATAAAAAAACCAATGCGTCACAAAAAACGACGTTCCTAGAGGCAGAATAGCTCAGAGTTCGCGTAACGTTGAGAAAAATGCAACCAAACCATGTCGAAAACCTTCACCTAACCAATTAAGGAATAGTGACTGTGCACAAAGAACACACTTATATTCTTTGCGATAATTTTTATGTCTGATTTAATCAACAAATCACGAGTACTATCAATCTGCCATTATGGAATCGTATTGAAAGAGACAGCTGCAATATAATGCACTTTTAAAAGAGACTCATTTTAACTCTTGTAAAATTACTCCGTTGAAAACGGTGTTAATGTCTCGTAGTTCGATCTGAAAGGACAATCATATTTCAATTTTGATGGAGTTTTGATTTAAAAAGTTTTGTTAAGAAAAGTATTTCTGGGACATGGGACATCTGATACTAAAGCCTTAAGAGTTTATGGGTGGGAACTCGCGGGTCCACGTTGTGGCTCATTACCTCGATAAATCGAAAACAGTCTAACCTATTTATTTTCGAAACGAGCCCTGGTTTAAGACTCAACATGAGGAATATTTCGACTCAGATCTTTCAATAGACAAATTGTCTAATCGGGACATGTGCTCAGATTTTTTCTAATACTTCCATAAAATGGCTCAAAATTTGATCATAGTTGTATACTTCGAATAGAATTGGGAGTTTTCTTAGTTGAATATAATCAATTCAGATATTAATTTTATCAAAATCACATTTTGATTAAATTTAAATCATATTTTGATGAAATTTAGATCAGATTTGTTTTATGGTATTATTTTAATTGAAACAAATTGTTTTAATAGTTTTATAAAATTTGATAGAAATCTTTTTAAAAGCTTGATTAAATTTTTTTGACATTTTTTTCGAAAGTTTTAATTAAATTTGAATAAGATTTTTCTAAAACTTTAGTTTAATTAAAAGAAACTTTGAAATATTTTTTTTTTAAATTTGAAAGAAATTTTTCTTATAGTTGCATTAAATTTGGACAAGATCAAGTATTAAATAAAATTGAATCGGATCGAACTTTGAGTAAAATTGAATAAATTCCGATCACATTTATTTTCAAATAAATTTTTCGTCGTTTTATTTCTTGTTATCGAATTCATGTATATTAATATTCGTTTACTTATCAAATGAAGACTTTTGTATGATCACAAAGAAGCCAATAATATTAGGGAAATATAAGCAGCCGGCAAGTATGATTGTCCTGATTTCGATAGTTACTGAGGATTACTATGAAAGGGTTCTGTACCATTGCTTCTTCCATTGTGTAGTGCTGCCGAGAAACATTGAGAGGAACCACCGTGGTCTTCCGCCTATTTTTCGCGGAAATTGCTTTCTGAATAGTTTTAGAAATATGCCGCGAGTGCCGGAAATAAAATACTTCCGTGTTCCGCATACTCCCCCCCCCCAACCTTCCCCGCTTCCATCGTCCGGACAGGAATAGAAATACAGGCACGGGGAAGTATTCGAGCGATTGGGACGAAATGTAGATTCGGTAATGGCAAGATTGCCACAACTCAGAGAAAATCAAGAGAACCTGAAAAACACTGAATTGAAAATTCGGAAAAATTGATCAGGAAGAATTAGTCGGGGAATTTAAAATAGGCCAAAAATGTCATGGAAAGGCTCCGAGTGACGATGACGTCAGGGAGAGGTATAACACTGGCCGAGTCTGTGTGTGTGTCTGTCACCGCATTGGCAGTTGGCAAATCGGAGCAAACGTATTCACAATATTCGGACCCCGTTCGCAAGTAAGCAATTTTTGGCTTCCATTCCCATCGAAAGGATTAAAAAGTATGCGGTGATCGGCTAGGAATACAAAAAACGTCTAGCCAGCCAAATGCTCGCGCAATTGCGGGTTTACTTTTCATTTATTGTGGATCAATCGCCTCATATACCCTAAATTTCCAAACATTGTTAAAGAGGCAGACGCTCGAATTAAAAAATCAAAAATAGCTATGTTTAAAATGATTTTTGGAATAAAGTATCTCAAAACGATTTAACTGGAACTAAGGTAAATTAATGACGACTATAATAATATTAATTATATTTATTTAATTATTTAACAAAACCTCTGAATTGCGTCTCGACTAGGAGAGGTTAATTTTGGTTTCCACACTCAAAGAAACCTTTTTCTAAAGGAGGGCCGTTACAGTGTCGTCTGCTTTATATACACACAAAAGCCTGATGAACTCGAAAATGCAGTGCACGCGACGCCATGGATATTGCAATCGTAAAGCGGACTGGTAGAAAAGACAATTTTGATAGTTCAAAAATCGTGGCAGCAGGATCGTTTTGACGTTCACTAAATGGCAAGGGATCTGGAAGGAGTTGTGAAATGTATCTTATAATAGTTTGTAGAAGTGTAGAATCATTTTTAAACTCGTTCGAATGTCCGATTGGTCTACACTCTACGGATATGCTCTTCACTTTTGTCTCTGCATGTGGCATGTGCTAATTTTGAAACACTTTCTCAATAAACCTGTTTAAAATTAAGACTGAAGATGCAGATTTGAATAAAAACTGTCTGTTTGATAAAGCCTAGAAAAATAAGAGATAAGTGGACAAAATAGAATGACTACTGAAGTACCAGATATTAAATATGTTCAGTTTAAAGACATGATGTTAAAACATCAATTATATAAAAAGTTACTCTCACCCCAAAATTCCATTTACCCAAAATATTTGCACCGTAAAATGTTGCAAAAGTTCAATTCCCCGCAAGCCAAGGGTCGTGTTATAAGACTCCCAAACCAGTAATGGCTGTAGTAGTTTCTCCTTCTTCAATCCGTATAATCACCTCATAAATCGGAATGTCTGTCAGACTCTGCTTCAACAGCTATTCTTGAATCGTATCTCGTCCGAGAATTAAAATCACAGCTTACTTATAGTTTCCCACTGCCGGCCTGGAGATCACTCCTAAACACTCTTAGTCTTATACTTTCAAGGATAAAATTCAGTAACTTCTGTCTCCACTGTGTAAAACCTCGAAAAATAGTTGCTCGAAACTTTAATGATAAGGAATGCTGGCTATTAGTTTTGAAGCGGTTTAGCTCGAGAGACTGCCAGTTGTATCTTTATTGGTCTTTGCCTAGTTTTTCTGGGTTTTCTTTCGTCTTTGCTCTTTTTAAGAAATCCACCTTTTTCGTGTCCAGACAAAAATATACTGATGGGTATTATCGAGGATACTGGCAGAACTCGGAAGCGAAGTGATATAAGCTCATAAACTTGAGCTCTGATTGGTCAACCAAGAAACTAGAGAGAAAGTAAGACTTCGAGTGCGACGTTCACACTGGAAATATACAAAGGAAGGCTGGTTTTCATACATACAAGAAGCCATCAAATAATTACTATGCATTTGTCTACGAATCTGATTGAACAGAATATCGTTGAAAGGGCGGCATTCCATTAGAAAGTTGTGGAAAGCGTTCCTAAAGAAGTGAAGTTTCTTTGGGGGGAGATTGTAGAAAGTGGATAAAAGAGAAGCGCAAATTGTATCTTGAATTGAAAAAGGCCTGCAATTTAAAGCTTTTGTTAGCATAACCGATCCAGCCTCTTGCAAAATATTTCACAACCAACTGATAATGGTTGCCATGACAAAAGTGCACTGGATCAAAATGAGCTTATATATTTCTGAATAGAATAAAGTGGTGGAGAAAGTTTAGCCAAAAATTTTGATTTTTCATGGTAAAATTGGGAAATTTTCTTTAACTTATTTATAGGACTGTAAGTGGCAAAACAATGATGTCATATTGGATAATATGAGAGTGAAATTTATTTTTTACATATTATTTGACAAATATTATAGAACTGAATTAGGTTATGTAACACAATCTGCTAAAACTTGGCAATGGAAACTAGAGAACTTGAGAAACATTTTAAGTTTAGATGTGTATGGTCAATAGGTGGCAAGTTATGCAGGTGATTAGTTGGCTGTTTAAATTAGAACACTGATTATTTAGCTACTAAACAAAAACAATTGTATTTTATAGAAACTTGCTCAAAAATATAGGATTTAAAGGGTTGTTTTATGAATAAAATATTGGTTCAAATATATAGGATTTTATAGGAAATGTAGAAAAATTGGGCTTCCTAAAATATCTTCCACTTTATCCAAACTAAACATTACCATTTGTTGGCTTTAATACGGTTCAGTTTTTTGGGCTTTTTACCCTTTTTGCTCTGTGTGTTTATGAAATACACCTAACTTTAACATCTTACTTTGTTCGTTAGTCTGCTTGACAATTTGAATATGTGTATGGTCCACACGAAAATCAAACATACTGATTAAGACAATATCCGCAATCAACTCTTAACTTGTATTGGGAATTAAAGAAATGGGTATAATTGCAGTGTTCAGTTTCCCTCAATTCTGCATAGAGTTTGCTTATGGAGGCTTAAGTACATAGATTTATTTTCATTTTACAGTAAAAATATTATTTACTAACTTTGCAAAATCTACAAAAGTGTTTTACCCTTCGGTTCCATGCGCCGTCAATTGATTGAAAGACAAAAGGGGTAATTCAATTTGCAGCTTATTTCTTAGCTTGAGGATGTAGAAGGCATGGTCTGTATTTTAATGCACCACGAAAAAGAGAATAAAAATGGGAACCTGGTTTTAAAACAAGCTGAATCGCGATATAAGTCCTTCGCAAAACTTCAATTGCTTTACAAACTTTCATGAAATATTTTTTTCTATAGCATGTAGGAACAAGAACATATATATTGCGCTCAGAGTTTGCTTTGTATGTCTGTTTTTAAATATTGATCGAGTTGTAAATATTATTCTTTGAATAAGCGCGTACCTATAAGAACTAAATGTACAGAAACCGTTAGTGCAGTAGACCTTTCAGTTGTGAAAAAGGAGGGAGGTAACCCTCAGTAAGGTGACATACAAGTATAGTTGATACATTTCCATCTCTGGGCACTCTCATGATACAAAAAGACTATAGCGCAGGCGCCAAAAAGCCCCCCCCCGTGTCTTTCCCTCTTAACTGCATCAAAATGGTCTACCTCGTATATTACTTTACTGTGTTAGAAAACATGGGTGTTGAACTACGAAACTAAGATGTCCTCACAACCACACCTATCTAATAGGAAAATTTTGATTTTCGTGACTTGTTTTTTTTTGTGTGTGTTTGAACGAGGGATTTCTTTGAAACTATTTCCTGTTGGTTTTTTTAGGGAAAAGACCCTGGATAGACGTTTCTTTTTCTTTGACTTTCAGATTTGAAACTTTCAGGGTTTTTCCTCTTCAGCGCCTGAAAATTTTCATTCGTAAGTGCATGCCCATCAATGCAACCTTTTTTTTTATTCAAATAGAGCTGGTGTGTTCTTATATTCGGCGAGTCACCAGAGAATATTGCCGAGTCTATAGTATAGGGTGTATGCTGCTTCCCCTCTGCAGGCAAAAACCAACTAGAAATAAATCACTGGAGAAATCAAGATTTGAAACGACTTAATTTGTACTTACTCCTTTTGAACATGTTAAATGCGGCCTTTACGGTCTACTTTGAAGCTAGATGGCCATAGTGGAGATATCTTTATAGCAATGGCGATCCCCATTCATTTTTCCTACGGTAACCTTGAAGGAGAAAAGCTTTTAAAATATCTAAGAATGGTTTTTGCCAGTGAACATTAGCGAGTGCAATCACATCTCATTTGAAAAACTTAAATTTTTAGCCACATCGTAATATACGATAGGCTCTTTGACGTCTTTGACCCGAGCCGTAATAGTAGTAGTAGCAGTAGTTGTGGCCGGAGTTTTCGCTTCGTTATCGTCAGATTTTAGCTTGAAAGGAACTCGATAGTACCTTAACCCACACATAGGGCTAACTGAGCTCGGTTAGAGATTTTATTTTAATTTTAAAATATTCACAACACACCCGAGAATTGAACCCGGGACGCTGGTGTAGCAGTAAGACACTCTACCACTGCATGGTCTGCACCATAAAGACTCGTTAGGAGAGCCTACACTGAGAGAAATTTCTGTAGTTTGAACAGAAGTATTTTACAATATTGAAATGTAAAAAATATTAACGGAGTTTTTCTGCAGAAATACAAACACAGTAAAATCGTTTTTACTATTTTACGGAAAACATCTGTATATTTCACTGATTGAACTGGTATTTCTAATTCTAACTGTAAAAATTACACATTCGTTTCTGTAATTTTGGATCCTCAGTTTTGATCGGTAAATTCCACAGAAATGTTTTACAGGGTGACTGCTCGATAGGCATTGCAGGCATTCACTGTATATTTTACAAAAAATATTTTATAGAAGTATCTGTTAATTTTAGCACGAAACTGTGAAAAATACAGCTTTACTTATTTGATTGGTAAAACAGATGCATTCTGTAAATTTTGCAAAAACATTACACATAAAGACTGTTTTGTAGGTATTGCAGATATTTTCTGTACCTTCATGGTATTATCGGTTAGTTTTAGTCCGAAATTGTGAATATGACAGATTTGCGTATTTGATTGGTAAAACAGAGATGCCGTTTGTAAATTTTACAGATATTGTGCTACCATGACTATGTTAACGTTACTAGCAAACAGTGAAAACTACCGTTTATTGGCGATTAAACAAGCAAAGTATGTTCTATGTATAATTTTCAGATACGTGTGTTACCGGAAACCTTTAATAATGCTTCAAAACTGCAAAAACTAAAAGATTTGATTGTTTAATGTTTCATTCACTTTTTCCCCCAAATTTTACGGTATTTTTTTTTGGGAAAATTACAGCTAAACCCATATAATTGCTACATTAATTTTGACAGACTATTTTCTGTAATTTTTAATTGCTCCCACTTCTTTAACCAATGGTGAACTCAAAAATAATCGACCTCTGTTTGACAGTAAAAATACTAGACCTAATTTTAAAATAGCTCCTATCATTTATGGTTTAACTAATATATAATGTTCGAGTTGCAAATCTTCAAATTCCACCTTGTCGGTTTATGTGTAATAAATATAGCTTTGTGAACGGGTATAGCTTTTAAATATATAGTCTAAACCCAAAGTTTCGACGAGATGCAAATCAATGCATATAATTGAAGTAACAGGTGAAAAATGCATCATTTTTTGTCAATTTAATTTTTAACTCATCGTGTAGGGGACTAGACTATACATTTTTGGTTCATGAGATGTTTATATTTAGAGTGCATTTTCTATAAGATTTAGTAAATATTCTACAAATTAGTAAATTTTTATATTAGCCCATTTGGTCCCGAGAGATAAAGTGTAAGAACTTAATAATGCTAAAAAACGAGTGCACGTGGATTCGAGAGAGAGTTCACCGGCCCCCACCTTTAGAATGGAAAATAACCGCAACCCCAGGAGGGGGAAATTCTTTGGAAAAAACTAGGAGGCTCCGCTGGGTCAAGAGAGAGACTTTAACCCTTTTTTGTCACTTCCCTCTGGGCTACAAAGTTTCCATTGTGCGCGGTCGAGTTCGGGTTTTTTTGGACAGGTTCGATATCTACGGTCTCCACGCGGGTAATGCAGGTGTGGTTCTTAGAGCCAGAAATGAAACGCGACTTACTGAGTATTATATTACCTCGTTTACCAGCGCCCATTAAGTGAGATTCCACAATTTGAACAAGTAAGTTAAATACATTTCAGCATTCTGTATGATAAATGATCTAGTTATAAAAGGTGAATTTTGCTGTTTATTTTTAATAGAAGACAATTGAAAATCCATAAATCGGTTACTTATCTTTGGAGTTAATTAAACAGTTTTTTCTTTAAAAATAAGGAGATAAAGCCTAGATCATTTATATATTGAATTTATTATAGAACCAAAACGCAAATTTATGTTTATGTTTGTTTACAGACTATGATTAATATAGAAATACCACCTTGATTATTGCGTCATAACGAGTGCCAACTAAACAAGTAAGCTATACATATTTGCATTGTTTATATTAAAATAGACTCTAATATTGCAACCCCTTGGCCAGGTAGGTTTTTCTTTACTTTTTACGGAAATTCAAATGCCGCTTAAAAAATATCAGCCATTATTGCCTTACATTGGCCCTTAAAGGGAGAATGAAATAGTCAGAACAGGTCAAGTGAAAGTCTAGGAAGCTGAAACCAAAATTTTTTGTCCGTCTTCAAAATGTCGTGAATGATTACACCTAACAACGAGAATTTTACCGTTCTTTGGATTGTATTTCGTTTTAAATATCGAGTATCCAGAAAAAGCGAGCACAGATAAGGAATTAATCCAAAGGTATAAAATCGTCTTTCTCATATTTTCCCCTTATTGTGTATTGAAATCCATGTTAATATAGTTTTTAAAAAGGTAGAAAACCAAAAATCTCACATTGAAAACCTGTTTTTCTGCAAGATTTCTCTTTTTTGGCACTCAGAGTTTGTAGTTAAAAGCTGTTGTTAATTTAATATTAATCATTTAATTATTTTTCCTTTAGATGCACCGCGAAGATTAACCCAGAAAATCGCAAAGGGTGTAAGTCCAAAAATTATGTTTTTGATTAAAAAATATTTTCGAGTTTGGCTGGCTTTGAAGGATTTTAAAGTCATTGTAATTTTTAAAGGTTTGGCCTTTACTTTTATTAAAATTTTGCATATATTAAAAAAAAATTTCATTTATAAAATAATGAATCGTTATCAAAGGGAACTCGTTTTCAAAAATGACTTTTACCGAAATTCACGGAATCAATGAATAAGTTCCCACATCACAGGATATAATCAGGCTACAATCGGTATGTCTTTAATTCTTTGGGTGTAATGTTCTTAGATAAAATTTTTGAATTTTATAGCCCTACAAGTAATAAAAACAATATTTCTGCAAATATTGGAGACATTAATCTTGCATTGAATGATGAAAATTGAGTTAACGTGCAAAACAGTGATTTTGATCTGACATTTCTGTGAAATTTACAGGTTCAACACTGAATAATTCTGTTAAATATATCATATCATCTGTTTAAAGTACTGATATTGAACGCACCCCAAAAAAGTAATATACAAATGTTTCTGTAAAATCATCAGATTTTTAACACCAATAAAACGATGGACTTTACACGGGTTTCTGTAATTATTACACATTTTAAAAGCTGACATATACTGTTATTTCTGAAAAAACCACAGACATTAGTTTTAGATCAGAACAGTTATTTCTGAGAATTTTACAGATTTTGAAAGCAGATCTATACAGTTATTTCTGTAAAAACCACAGTACTTAATTCCACATAAAAACAGTTATATCTGTAAATAATGCAGATTTTCAAAACCGATCTACACAGTTATTTCTGTAAAAACCACAGACCATTATTTCAGATCAAAACAGTTTTTCTGTAAGAATTACAGATTTTCAATACAGATCAAAACTGTTGCATTCATAGTTATTTCTGTAAAAACTACAGAATATGGTTACAGTTTTAACTTGTAAAATTGACATAAAAACTTCTGTTTTGGAGAAAAACGAATAACCTATAATTTTTACAGAACCGTTCTGAAAATCGAGAAAACCGTAGTTGCTGTTATTTTTACTGATATTTTCTGGCATCACGTGCTGCCAGAAGTTTTCTGTTTTTTTCACTGAACATATTTTTTTCAGTGTAGTTTTCATCCTTAACTTATCTCTAAAGTATCGGGGTGCGGGGTGGTTCTTCTTTATCTGTGGGGACGGATATTATTTAATTTTCTATCAAAGGGGTCGGATACTTTTGAATTTTTACCGTTGGGTCTTTTTATTTATTTTCTTTTTATTGAAGTGCTAATTAAATAGATGACGATGTCGCTACTATTATTACCCAGTTCTTGGGTCGACTTGTTTTACCTTGGGAATTCACGATTAAATCAGATTGGGGTTGTTTCTATTTTGCCTGTTTTCAAATATTTAAAACTATCAAAACTTTATGTTAGTCAAAATGATACACTTCTATACCTTTAGAAATCCCTGAAGAGCCAATTTTCTTGAAAGAACTACAACTGAAAGCTAGAGTCAAGTATTAATCATGTTGGAAAATATTTTAGTCAAATCGAATTTTTTTTTGAAAGAAAGGATGATATGTAGATGTTTAAAACTGAAAATTGAATATCTGTCACTTAAGCCAATTCATTTTGCCAATTTGAATGCTTTATCTACAAATTAAATTTTCCTTAATTTTGCAAGTTCTCATAGAAGCACGAACGTCAGAAATCTCAAGTCTTTCGCTGTTCCTTTTTATCGCTTTCTTTATAAATCAAAGTGTAAAAATGCCTTTAGGATCAAAAGTAGAGAATTGAAGGAGTTGGTGAAATGGGTAGCGGGTCAAGGAAAATCAATAGGCAAGTTCAGAAAATGCTATTACGCGACTCCAAGTTCCTCGAAAACGAGAAAATAGAGAAAAAATTGTAATTTCCAAAGTTTTGGAAAAAGACAAAGTTGGCTAGGATGAAGTGAATTTCTCGAAAAAATTTTAAACGTCGCTTTTATACACTTTCAATTTAAAATCAATGATCCTTTGAAAATTACGATTCATGCCTTCGCCCTTTTCTCAATTTAACCAACACCATCTTATAAAAACTCCATCGAAACTTACTATAAAAATATTTTCAAGGACCCCAAGCAATATCGGTGGACTTTTGACACTCGACTCCCTGCATCACGTAGGCTATGTATAGAAAATTTAAACAGGATCATAACGTAGTAACTGCATGGCTTTGAATTATTTCTTATGTAGAAAATATCTCTTATTTAAGGTTGTTGTTGGGACAATTGACCCATAGCAGGGAACCCTTTTTTAAAACCTATTTTTTAACAATATACATTTTCCAACATATTTGTTGTTTTTAGTAAAATATATAATGTATTTATCCCTCCGCGTATGGGACTAACTCTTTTTATTTTATTGGGCAACTGGCAAATTAGATTCTTTGCTATCTACTGTACTTCTAAGTGTCCACTAACGAATTAAATATTTCCCCAAGTTCCTTAATTTTTTCTCCCAATTTAATTGATTTTTATTAATTTCAATCAAGAAGTTATATCTAGTTTATTAGGGAGAAGGTATAAATTCGCCACATTTCCAGCTCTATCTTCAATCCAAACGTAGGTCCGGAGTTAATCCCCGCCTCTAAATTTCAACGAGCATCTCATTGGTTCTTGAAAACTCTCGTCAGCGCGAGGCGAATGACGAAAATTACGTATTTTCCACAGAGATTTCCCGGCAGCCATTAAAATATACCAGAAATATTTCAATATTTAATTTTCTGAGCTATTAAGGCGGATGCCCACTGAGGTCGCTCGAAATTTCGCGTTCGCTTAAAACGCGTCTACGCGGATGTATTTCAAACGTTTCACGTGAAAACTATTCACACCGGAATTTTGCTTAACGCTGGAGTCCCGTGAAAAAGTGTAATTTTAGTTTTGAATGAAAAAAAAACAAAAAAACTAATGGTCAAAATGGGTTAGAGAAATTTTTCTGAATAGAAAACAAGGGGACTTTCATAATTTGTTAGTGGGTCTCAAGATTTCCGGTCACAGGGGTAGATTTTGCAAAGGCTTAAGCCGAGAAGGTCATCGTATTCAATGGCTAATAATGATCAAGCCCGAATGTTGATAGAAAATTGTTGTACTAATAATTTAACAGTAATTAGTTCAATACAACTCTACCCAAAGACTTTAAGTAAATAATATTCACTCACTATCCGTATTCATTGCCAAAGCAATGGATCGCCATGAATTCCGATGCACTTCTCTTTTGCGGTGATTTTGATGTTTAAAATTATCAATTCTTAAATTAATTTTACGTTAAAATCCATTTTAATCCGAAATCAGGTATCAACGAAGGCTACTGAGTGATTTGTCAGTTTTAACAGACCGAAAAACGGCCGCGGAAAAACGCAACTTTCACCAATTATTCCACGCCATCTGTCGCTTATATTTTCGCGCGCGAACTTACGAAAATAGGAAGCTGCTCAAATTTTGCAAGTCGTCGCATGAACGCGTAGAAATTCTCGCGCGACAACTCTCCACCGATTTGCGCATGCGCACGTGCGAAATTTTCGCGTGAAACTTACACGCGACGCCAGTGGGCATCCGCCTTTAAGTTAATGAAAAAAATTTTGTAGGTCGAGTAACAAAGCCTGAAAAAAGAAAACAAAATACGCTTCGCCGTATTCTACCGGATTCATGGAAAATATATGACTATAGGTAACATTTCGACTGAATTTTAAAATGGTGTCCCATAAAGTAACTAAGGGCTGGCGAACCACCCCACGTGTATTTTCTTCTAGTATCTTAAAAACCGTAAAGTGAAAAGGAAACCGGACATTTTATGGGTAAAAAATCCATTCTTTTGAGGAGCGATATTAATCTAGTATATCAAGGTCACTCAAAATTTAAGTGATCACTGGTGATATTAGAGTGAGGAGAGGAAGTTAATTGTATTAACATATTCCTCTAAGATCATTTGCCCGCCGTGTCTTAAGGCATCCTTTTCATGCTGGTCCATTTAAGACTATGACTACACCTGTGCAGAAGATGCTGGTTCCGTTTTATCTGTTTTATCTTGGAAGCGTCTAACGTTTATCTTTGAAAATAATCTATTAAAAGATACGTTATTTTTCGGATCCACATAACTTGGGCCATTATCGATTCGCAAACTCTATTTTAAATGAAAAATATACGGTTATTTGAATGATGTGGTTAGGTAAATGCGCTTCCAGTTATGTTTGTAAAATCGTTTTATAAACCATTCCATTAAATACTGTTGGAGAATAAATTGCTTAAATTGAGTTGATTAAAAATTAATTTTTCACGTTTTTCAAAATATTTTTGCTTGAAATCAGTCGCTTACCAAATATTTGCACCTAAGTTTCTCCAGGCTAGGTTTGGTTCGTTTGGGATAGAAAAATGTAGGTTAGGGTTAGTTAGGTCAAGTTAGTTTAAGCTACGTAACTCAAACTGAAAATAAATACTTCTAAATGAAAAAAAAAATAATGTGGTAGACAAATTTAGAGAATCGCCATAAAAGTTGTATATATTCGGCGAGATTTTTGCTTGATATGGATTCCCTTAAATGGTATTATAATGAAGATTATGATTAAAAATTAAAGATAAGATCAACGGTTTTCTCCATTAAATTTATTAACTGAGAATTAATTGTTCTTAATCCGAATATCTAATTAACTGTTTCGAAGTCCGGCTTACTTTAAAAGTAAACAATCCTTCATTTCTTGGCTGAATTATTCTATAATTGCGTTCCCGGGTTAATTTTCTTTTAAATAAATCGGGGATATCTAAGCTAGGGTTTACGTTTCGTAAACCCGCGATGATGCTCGGTTTCGGTTGAATGGGAATTTCGAATTTTGCGTCCAGCCAAATGGAGTTTCGGTGCAATTGGAAGGAACCTTTGTCCAAGCAACGAAGATAGAATATCCCATAAATAGAAAGGATTAGATACTTGTCAAGTATCAAATGTTTTTTGTTTCCAAGAAGCCTTGATTTGAATATCTAAAACTCTGGCTTCTGATAACCCTGTTGAAAGTTGGGGTGAATGTCTTATATTTTTGAATAGAACTTTCCCTTTTCTTGAGATCCTTTTTTATTTTTCTAACTTTTTATCGGTTCGGGTTCCCTTTAATAATCATTTTGAAAACTTTCGGTTTCAAGATTAAGGAATATATAAGATCGATGTACTCTTTTGTTCCGCTACAAAGAACCGGGCGTCCTGCAACACACAACGTCGCTCCATCCCTACTCGCCTCTACCCTCAAGCTATCCGGGATTTTAATCGAGTTTTCAAGAAAACGACAATTTTAGGCGAGTAACTATAAAGGTACAGTGAAATGTTTTTCTCATAAGCGGGCGGTGACTCGCAATCGTTATATTGGAATATATCTGGAATGAGTTTTTCTTGATTGATTCCTTTTTAGAAACTAGGTTCACAATGTTTACAGAGCAATTGTTTTATTGCGCTATCTTAATAAGCTCTAAATCATATTAGTGCTTTTAATAAAAAGAGTGTAACTTCTTATTTAAAGGGAATGAGAAGCTTCGTTTGAAAAACCTCTGATTTATATAACAAAAGATAGAATTAATTTCTGTGAATTCAAAAATATCAAGCTTTTAATTCTCCGATTTCTGGTTATTTGGCAATATGCATTTGAAAATGCTTTATATGAAATTATTTGAAATCCACTTTTTATGAACGCAGAAACGTTTCCCGTAGGCCGACGTTACAGATATATTTTTCACGTGAGATGGTGCCACTCTCTCCGCTATCATACCCAGAGTTTAGACTGGCGAGCAGCTCGAGACGCGTATAGGATTCCCGCGCTTTTTTCCTCACGTCATAGTGATGTCATAAAACGGGCGAAGCTCGAGAAGACAAAATTATTCATATATATCGAGTTTTCGTGATTTTTCAATGGATTTTAAAAATAGAAACTTTGGTTCAATTATATTAGAAACTTGATATTTTGAAAGTAGAGACTTGAAAGTGTAACATAATACAACTTTCGTGGTAAAATATGATTTGAAATTGTAAATTCGCATTCCCTTTAAATCAAAAGTATACTGTAAAAAATAATGGTTTACTTCTATTCCATTAATGGATATATCACTTTTGTCAGAAAACCAAACCCTATTCGGTTTGGTTTTGAACCCTTAAGGTCATATGTAATGGATCGGTACAGCACCAATATCATTCTCATTATGGATGTTATTTAAACCATTATGGGCATATGTAATGGATCGGTACAGCACCAATATCATTCTCATTATGGATGTTATTTAAACCATCATTATTCCCATCATGGATGTTATTTAAACCATCATTATTCCAACCATGGATGTTTCTTAACCCGTTATTATTCCCACCATGGATGTTATTTAACCCGTTATTATTCCCATCATGGGTGTTCTTTTAACCGTTACTATGTTTTTTATACCGTTATTATTCCTATAATCGATGATATTTTAACCATTATTATTCTCATCATGGATGTTATTTAAACCATCATTATTCCAACCATCGATGTTTCTTAACCCGTTATAATTCCCACCATGGATGTTATTTAACCCCTTATTATTCCCATCATGGGTGTTCTTTTAACCGTTACTATGCCTATCATGGATGATATTTTAACCGTTATTATTCCCATCATGGATGTTTTTTAAACCGTTATTATTCCCATAATCGATGATATTTTAACCGTTATTATTCCCATCATGGATATTTTTAAACCGTTATTATTCCCATCATGGATATTTTTTAAACCGTTATTATTCCCATCATGGATATTTTTTAAACCGTTATTATTCCCATCATCGATGATATTTTAACCGTTATTATTCCCACCATGGATGACATTTATACCCTTTATGATGAAAGCTACATTAACTTCTCGATTGCCGTGTAAACACCATCCTCTCATTTCACCCCAACTATATTCATAGTAGCTAGAAGCCGATTACGACCGGACCTTTCAATAATCTGATGGCCACCATAATGCTTTATTTTAGTTTAAAATCTAAACCCGATTATTTAAATGTATATTTGACTTTCGGCTCACTCTGAACCGTTAATGTCTCTTCATTACAGAGACGAATAACAAAACCCATATTTGAATTCACCTCGGGCCTCAATTGTCTACTCTTTGATTCTCTAGGCCTATTATGGATAATGGTTGAGTTTTCCGACAATGTATAAGCCTTCGCGTTCTTTTTGTATTATCTAAAGCAAGGATTATTCTATATACAGATGTAGTATAGCTTAAGTAATATATAAAAAGCCATTTCAAATAATAATATTTAAGAATATCCTTGGAATCTCAAAATGAAACAGTCTTAAAACTACCTAACTACGAAAATATTTCCATGAAATCACTTTATATTCCGAAAAATAAAATATTAAAGTTTTGTAAGATTTCTTTACACAAGCGAACTGCTAACGCAGAGCATTAGTATAGCAACGGACAAACACACACACACACACACAGACAAACACATATAGGGTCAGCTGCCCTAATTTGGAACAGCTCTAATTTGGAACACTTTTCTTAAAATCGTCATAACTTAAGTTTGAGAGCTTCAAATTAATATTTTAAGGGCTCATTTGGAAGAATGAACATCCCTCTATCCATAAAACACGGCCTCAAGACTCTATCATAAATTCCAGATAAGATACAAGCATAATTAGACAACCTCATATTTTGCATAATTTATTTTTTCCAAAATGAAGGGAAAGTTCTCCCATGGGTCTCGGGAAATAAGCTTTCACGGCCAATGGGAGAAACATAGGCTTACGAAAATGATTCCATTGAAAACTTCGGATCTTTCTCTTCAAATTAAACACTTTAAACGCCAGGTTAGGCCCAAAAATTATTGAGAAAACTCGAATAGAAAATATGTCATCATTTGCCTAAAATGGAACACCCCGATACACGAAAATTTAATCTATCTTTTTACATCCATAACTAATGTTTTACTCACTAAAGGACAACAAAAAAACCTTAGAAGATGCGTTGATTCATTACCTGTTTAATACTTTTGGTCCCGTAAGCGTAGATTAAGATGCGGAAAAGATACGGGAATTATTAGCCCAGTATCCAGATTTAGTCATAAACGCGATGCCAATTTTAGCTGATTTAGCATGTTTCGCCTAGTGATATTGGGTTTCAAACACCGTATCATGACTCATTTGATGTAAAATGTAGATTCGACACAATTACGCCACAAAAACATAACAGTGTAGGTTACATTGGTCTAACTTGGTAATTCTTTCATTCGAAATACCGTTAGAGTGCATTTAATTTACAATATTTAACCGTAGTGAACTGACAGCGCGCCAATTTTTGAAGCTTTAAGCAGATGACACTCAGTGCCCTTTAAAATATATGTACAGATATAAAATGGCAAGCGTTGGTCGCTAGATGGTCGTAGCATCGCTAACAAATTATATTTGCTTATTATTAGTTGCAAAAACACGGATATTTTCGTATTCAAATTAGGGTGTTCCAAATTAGGACGGGGTGTTCCAATTTAGGACGGGGGCGTTCCAATTTAGGACGAACTGTTCCAAGTTAGGGCTGAAATCGATCTTTTTTAAAACCCATTTTGCAGGAAAAGTACGCGTCTTAGCAATCTGAAAATGGGTGCAATCGATCAGCAATAGTTCAAACTTATTGTAATGGTCTGCTTGTTCACTTCAGTAACTTATTTGTTACTGAAAAATCTGACTTTCCAAAAAGTTTGAGAAAGTGTTCCAAGATAGGGCTACTGACCATACTGCTGTTTAACTCTTTCTGTATTAATTTTGAGTTGATAAACCAGATAATCTTAAATTGTAAAATAAATATAATTAATATTATATATTTTCTTCGTTAATTATTCACCTTGTTGATCGTTACATCGTTTTAAAAAAATAATTAGACATTCTTGAGATACTTGACTAATATTGACGTTTGAAATGAAGGATACGCCTGCTGTTTCGCTCTACTCAAATCAGTAGTATTTAAATGATGCAAATATCAGATATTGATAAGGGCAGCGCAACGCACTAGACGTTTCTCGTAACCCTAGCTGATCACTGCGTCTGTCTTAACCTTAACGATGATGATAGAGATAGAAGCCAGTAAGCACAGACTGGTGTCCATGTGGTAAGGACAAAAGACCGGATGATGGTCGTGTATTGAAGCCAGTAAGTACAGACTGGTGTCCATGTGGGATGGACAAAAACAAGAAGTTGGTAGTGTTAGACAGTGTAAGAGGAATACAATTTTAGAAATTTCCGGTTCGGAAATTGAGCACACTTTTGCTCCGATTTGCAAACTGAGGACGCAGTCCCCTGGGGTGTAGCAACAGACACACACCTCGAAACTCGGTCCTCTCCGTGACATAATTCACTCGGAGAGGTAATAAAAAATAAATAGTAAATGGTTTCATTAAAAGTTAGGAAACCAAAATAAACGTCTCCGAGTTGAGACGAGTTCGTACTCTTTCAAACAAAAATTTACTTTCTAAACACAGGCCCATTAGCCAATGAGAAAAACCGGAAATACATAGTTCGCATTTGGCGAGTTATTGCCAAGGGCATTTGTAAAGGGTGAAGCGTATAATCATTTTCTATGTATCCTCAATTCTAATGCGAACCTAATATCTATCACTTAAATGTGGATTTAACTTTCGGCTCACTCTGAACCGTTAACACCTCCTTAAAGAGGGCACGAAACAAGGTCAATTTTCGTTTTTATCTAAGATATATTATTTCATAGAACCGATCGTTTCAACGCTGGGAAAATGAAGTATTAATATACATATCATCATAAGTTTATCATGCCTCTAAGTACACAAATACGTGTTACAACTGGGCATCTTACGCAGGCTACTGTGACGTCAGAACTCGTATAGCGCTAAGATCCGAAGAGAGAAAATTTTGAAATTTCTGACGCGATGCAGCCACCAAGCGGTCGAGACGATTATTAAATGGGTCACATGATAAACAAGGGTCCCAAGAGGGCCATTACAATTTTGCGCCACATCTCGTATAAATTAAGCACAGATTATGAGTCCTATCTCCTATTATAATAAAGCAATAAATATGAAATAAAATTAAAAATTAGGTTATCTCGCTGGAGTAATTAATGTAGAAATAGCATTAAGAAGAGTAGCTCCACAGTCAATAATTGCAAAGTGGAAACACTGGCGACATTTTGTATATTTTAGCGAAATCAACACCTGGAATTTTCCAAAATATATATTTAAATTATATTTAAAATTACTATTTAAAATATTATTTTTTCATATTATTTAAAATAAATAATTTATGTAATTTAAAATAATATTTTGTAAATGAATTAAATAGCTTAAAATAAATATAAATTTTTAAAGAAAAATTTCAAGGTAGATTCGAACGCGCGAGTCGCCGTGCGAGCCGCCATTTAAAACAATCCACGAGGAAAAAACAGTCGAGCGCTTTACCAACTGGGCTACGAGTAACTATGCGATTCCTCGTCTGTTTGCGTACTGTATACATATTGTAAAGCTAGAGTTGACTGACAGCTGAGGGTGAAAATTAAGGCGGGGTTTTCGACGCCGTCCAATAAGCGGTGTGACGAAGACGAAACGAAGACGAAACGAAGGAGGAGTTAAACTTTCCGTTTATGCTCCCTAATATTTTACGCTCATCGCTAGATGGCGCAAAATAAAAATCATCAAATGGAATAAAGTAGATTTTTACGTTTCATATAGGCAGGCATTGGAGGGAACGAATTTTACTTAAGCAACCCCAAATCCCTCTCTCTCTCGTGAGATAGAGGCGGTTTCAGTCCTGAAACATTCTAAAAGGGATAAAAGAAACGCTAGGCTAGGCAGTACAATTTTGTATTGAAGTTGAGGTGATAAATGATACGGAGAGAGTATAGGGTTTCATTAAAGGGAGCCAGACAAACACTATTGCCATAGGAGTAGCCGCCATTTCTCTACTTAGAGGCATTATAAACTTATGATATCATCTATTGAAGTTACAATTTACGTTTACACCATATATAAATGTAGTAAAGCTGAATTAAAAATTAAACACCAAATTTGAAATGTTAATATCAAAAGATGTCCTTAAATATTGACATGAAACAGAGTTTTATACCTACACAACTACTAAAAGAATTGTAATGCCGAAAAATATTTAAAATATTTCTTTTCAATATTCTGCAAAAAGAAAATGTTACCGTTTTGTAGCAGATCTTTTCATCCCACCAACCGACTTATACGCTGTAAAAACCCCTATTTCAATTTTTGAAAACCAGCCGCGTCTTTTTCACGAGTCAATTTAAACTCAATGTTCTAATAACTTGTCACGTAACATTTTCAATTTGTAATGTACATCGTAGATGTATGAATGCGTATAAGCGTATAATATTACAACCGATTTTTTGGTAATGTCAGTACTTACAACGATCAAATGAGGTCAAATATTGATGATTAAATGTGCTAAAATAACAATATTCAGTAGCTATTTGCATTGTAGTTTAGCTGAAGCGCACTTTTTAATGTTTTTATGTTATTTATTGGTTGAAAATGCTCGTTGCCGAATGATTTCAAAGTTAGTGAACAGAAGGTGAGTGAGAACTAGGTACTCGAGAGGTTAATGAAATCATTCATCAAAATTATGTTTACGATGTGTACCAATGCCAACCAAGTCTTGACTTATTCCTCCTAAGCTCCTTTTTATTGACGAACTACGTGCACCGCTTTTATTTAATATCACCATACTTTCTCTCCGAAAAATGGCCAATTCGGGAAATTTGTAAAAAATTACAGATATCTAGGGCTAAGAGATTTTGCTAGATTTGATAGTGAAAACCTGGTTGGCAAATGTTTGGACCCTTTTTCTTCTAAGGACTTTGTTCCTTTTTTTCTCACAGCGGTATGATATGGCTGAAAGCGTCACTCTAGAATTTACTTATTCGTGTTTGTGGCGAAATGGGGTGGCGCTGTGGACGGAAACTTACTTAGGG
Source organism: Phalangium opilio (assembly GCA_019434445.1). Lineage (NCBI taxonomy): Eukaryota > Metazoa > Arthropoda > Arachnida > Opiliones > Phalangiidae > Phalangium > Phalangium opilio. The sequence goes on along the minus strand of JAEQBA010003404.1, from coordinate 81,725 downwards.
CTCGTAAACGAAGAATTCTGTCTGAATAATATATGAGCTCCAGGGAACAGCCGCGTTTTTTTTTCCACGACTCGAATCGCTCAACATCAACAAGGGTGATTACCATTACGAGTTTTACTCGAGCACCATTCATTATTTTAGATATGATCAGTTTTTGTTTGGAGAACTCTAGTGAGCGACATTTTAACTTTTATACTTTTAAATTTATTAAATTAAGAGCATAGTGTCAACCCTTGTTGTCAGCTGCCAGGAATGAAGCTGTTCCCATAAATAAATATCACAGGGGAAATTATAACTAAGGCTTTAGTTGAATTCCCTTTAATTAAACGATAACAAGATTAACTAAATCATATTACAACTAATAAATTAATTAAAGGCGAGGGTGAGCAGAGTACATGAACTGTCATTCATGATAACCAAAACTAAACTGCGCTTTTTCCCAACTCCAAAAAGAAACTCACCCTGGAATAGGCTTTAGATATTGGGACGCCACTAGTGTTGAATTTAAATATTAGGTCAAAGTTCATTTTCTCACAGACGCTGACATGCATCCACTATCTTTAAGACCTATTACTACTTTTAAAAACCATAAGTGAACAGTCATCTTCTACCACAACTTAAACTTTTTGTTATCATTGGGGAAATCAAGATTTCAGACAGCTTAATTTGTATTTGCTTCTTTTGAGCGCAAGATGGCGCAAAAAAGAGACCTTTAAAGGGGGGAAAATTGCTTGCCGACCTTTGCGCTTTGCTTTGAGACTGGATGTCGATAATGAAAAGAATTTACTAAAAGACTATCGCTGCAAACATTAATTTTATTTTGATAGCAAGATTGTGCTAAAGATGACCATCAAGGGAGGAAAATCGCTACTTGGATCTGCCAGAATTTAAGTAGTAAGGTATAGCTCATCATAAGAACGCAGACGATAATCATAATCGCGAATCCGATGGCTCGAAAGATAAAATTGTTCTGCAGCGTTAATGAATAGCGGCGCCCTCTATAAAGTAACACTTGACTACTCTGGACCCGTTTCCTTCAGGACCGAGCGACCGCCAATCTCAAACGAAAATCAATATCCCCTCGAATTCTTTCACCAAAAAAAATATTTGCAATTTTTTATTTTATTTTCTTGCGCCTCATAAGTCTATTTTCGGAAGTTCCATCAATCCAAAGCAAATAGAATTAAAAGAAAGTAATTGAGAACTGGGTAGTTTAATGAAACATTGACTTGTGTGTTCTCACTAAAATAAACACACCAAGCAAATCTTGATATATTTCTTTTTCAGCTTTCTCTCAAAATCAACCAATTTATTTTAATATTACCTTTTAATCACTATCCCTAGCCGGGAGTGTGGCGCACTCCTGTAAGGCAAGCTTCTGGGCGGCAAAGTTTGAGGGAATATGAAACATGTCGGCGATCCTACCCTATAGGTGCCGACTGACCCTCACACCCCTTCCGTCACCTGCTGTAACGAAAACCTTATATTTTTTATAGTTAACCGTACTTAGTTTTATTTGCTCATGATAGAGCCCGAGAAAAAATATAGTCGCGAAAAAACCCCTTTCGTACCAAAAACGAAAAAAGAAGATAGTTCGCCTAGATAAGCTGCCTTTGGCCTATCATTATTTACCTAGAGAAAAAACACCTATTGTTAGCAGCGTGGACACTAGTGGAAAATTTGGTGATTCACCCGTTCTTGGTACGAGAGAGGCCCCCTTTTTTAAGATTCTGTACCCTTTCTATAGAAAGGGTAGTTGCAAACAATTTGTAAACCCGAAAGGACGTGTTATTCACTTCAATAAAGTTGTTTTTCTTCTTAAATTTATATCGAAGTTTAGTGTTGTTAATTTTAATTCGCCAACCTCAGTTAAGTTTAGTCTGAAACTATTTCGAATCGTTTCACCTGCCAAGTAAACCTCATTCCTTCCCTGTTTAAACACATACTGAAACCTGAATAATCGCATCCTTGTCGCGGACGTATGTGGCCTATCTTGCATTGAAACCTCCATAATATAAAAAAAAATCTCTATCCCTAAAAAAAACAATTCATTCGGCTTTCGATATTTTTACTTCTTGGAGATAATCATAGGTTTCGTAATGAAAACCTAGTCTGTAATTGTATTTCGGTTTGTACAAGTACTCTCCTTGATATCCAAACGCAAATTTTATATTAGTATGCCGATAGGGAATGAATCAGCAAATAGTTCTACGTTGTTACTTTGGATCTCCTTACATCCTCATTGTATATTTGCCTTTGGTAATAAAGACTGCATTTGATAGTTGATTGTGACTTCGGGGAAGTTTTGGCGTTAGTGTCTTATGTATTTTGATGCTTATCGTCGCTTATCTTTAAAGAAGTGTCTGATGAAGTCATCGCTTTTCTAAGCGTTGCCTCCTCATTATGGGCCTCGAAAAAGTAATAAGCCCCAAGGCAAACTCCCCCCATTGAACCCTTGGCCTCTACCATATTAAGGGCCACTCTATTCTAAACGATTGAACGCCCGCCAATAACACCGTGTGAGGTTTATATCTCTTAAATAAGGACACTCTTGTACGCTGTATGTATGTATTTACAATCAACGCCCAGCTTTACCTAGTCTAGAAGACTGAAAATTCTCAGTTACGTTACTCATAAGAAGTAGGCGTGCACTTGGAAATATTTTTCCAATCCGAGGAGTTGTTTTTAAATCAACGATGAACTTTTACATATAAAAAGTTTTATTAGCATCTACCGTTTGAAGTCAAATTCCACATGTGCCTTTTTCAATTTCCATCCCGTATCTACCTACACCTGTACTTTTTGTATTTAAGACAAAACTGCCATATAAACGTCAAACTATTCAATCAAGAAGTTTATAATAAAACGATATATATATTCCAATGTCAATTCATGTAAGATATTATATCGATATTGGATTGCTAGTTAACTTTAGACTCGATTGCAATTATTTTTTAGCCTTAATGATCTTTAAGCGCATAATTACCACCTATAAGTTAAAGCGGAAGTATATAATATTTCTGTTCGAGAGAAATGTACCACAAAGCTGGATGACTGTAACGTCATTCTTCCCAACATCGGAACATTTGGGTCAAGGTTACTAAACCGAATCACCAACGCGATAAATAGTTCCATCATCATTGCTCTATGAGCGCTGGTTAACTATTTGCCAAGGCGCATGCGCATGTGCATTTTTGTCCCACGTCAAGACGAGGTTTGTGAGTTGATTGCTGGGGATTTAGTAACAAACAGTTATAGAATTCACCTTGAGACGTGATGCCCATCTGAAGTTTGTTGAGAGGGAAAGCAAACAAAAAGGGTGAGCCTGGGAAGAATGACGTTACATAACTGAAGTATTAAGAGAATACATAGAGTCATCCTTCTTCTATTATCCCCTTTAGGTTAATTGCAAGTGGCGTAGAAATTGGAGTTATTACGTTGTTGGTGTTCTATATTGAAGTGGAAAATATTTTTTTCAATTTCAACAAATTCGATTTCGTCTCGTGACATATTAAATATTTAACGTCTAAACAAAGTGGTTGAAGATAATTTCGGTAATGAGCACGGCTACTGTTCCTGACAACAGCGTGAAAAGTAAGTAAAAGGGAGCGCTGACGCTGCTCAGGTCCAAATCAGCCGCGCTTTTCATTGGTCTCTTCCAAGTGACATGCCCATATAAATGACGCATCTCGAGATCCAGATAGTCCAATGCTTGCGTTTCGAATAACGGTTCGACGCTGCAAAATAGAACATTCTTCAAGCCCCTAAACCATTTTACGATAAAACTCATACCGACATCAGTTGGACGAGCTCGTGAATGATGGGGTTGTTTCTCATCCATGTGGCGTTGAACATGAGGTGCAAGTATTCGAAGGCCAGTTCTTGTCGCGAAAAGTAAAGTCCTCCGTGGCTCAGAAAGAATTCTTTATTCTCGTAATCGAAAGTCAAGAATTGTCCCAAGAACCAAATCAGAAAAGTGTCTCTCGTGATCAGAGCTTTTTCTCCAGAAAGAAGAGGAATGTACGCGTCAAGCGTAAAATATTCCTCAGGCCTGGTGTAAATACTCTCCTTATCCAGCGCATAAAGCCCTTCTTTAACAACTGGATCCCGCGTTGCCTATAAATATACGCAAGTATGACTTCCGAAGAGGAGAATAATTTAACACGGAAACGTCTATTTACCAATACTTTCAGATACTCGAGGGTTCCAGATTCTTCGAACATGACAGGTGGAATTCCGATTTGATCAAGTCCGAGAGGGTATCGATGCAATTGTAGCTTTCCGTCGTGAACTCCGTGCGCAAGAAACAACCCAAGAAAAACAGAATGAAAGTCACTCCGATCAGCCACGACGAAGCGAGCAGACGACAAGTAACGTGGGGTAAAATGGAGGGAATGGCTGTAGGGAACGTAATTATGTCAGATTAAAGCGCTAGCCATCTTTCGTAATAGGCTGGTATCCTCCGCTAATTGGATTGTGGAAAGTAATGGGAAATTTCTTTATCAAATGTAAACGAGCGTTGAATCGCTTACGTTCGGCGCATAAGAGCGAGGCGTTCTCCCAGACATTTTCCAGGGATTCTTGGGCCAGCTTCTTGACAACTTTCTTGGTGGGCAACGATTGATATTTGTTGGTTACGACGGAGTGAATGACGAGCAAAAGTGACAGAAGCATCAAGGTTAACACCATTAAAATCACCACCTAATGAAGCGAAGAATGTAATTCAATGAATTGGGAAGCGAGTCGATTGCAAAATTTACTGGAGTGTCCATATTAAAGAAGGACAAGGATGTGGACACGACTCTTTTGGGGAGGCCGACACGATAATCATCTTAGCCGTTTCGAACACCGGAGAAGGACTGAAATACTCCTGGCGGCTATCGAAAATCGTGAGTGGCCCGGGAATCATGATAAAATTTGATTTCTAAAACCAGAGTATAGATTAACAGGCAAACTCGTACAGTTTAATTAAATTCGATTTGGTTTATCTTCAGTTTAACTTACGTTGAAAGCATTTGGATCATTGTTTAGGTTGGTAACATCGTGAAAGCTAATTTTATGGTCATCGTAACATAGTCTAAAGTCATCGACAAAATTAAATTACAATGTGATATAAACGTAAGTTACTAAGTTCATAATTGCCCATAAGTTAGCTAAAATTCCTTTCAGAGAGATAGTTAACATTTCAAAGAATATAAGGAGCTTGCCCTATTAATGGGTTTTTTACTACGATTCAAAAAGTAGTAGAAATCCGATTTGATCTCTCAAATTTGAACGTATAAACAAACACTTCTCGATTATTGGTTAAAAATTCCAAGTTAATCGAGTTTCTTCCTCTCTTACATCTATCCCTACACACAGAGTAAAAATGCTGTAAAATAAACACTATGGTAATGGCAATAGCGTATGCCATCAAGATGATGTTAATTTAATTGCACATCCTCCCTGTTTTTAATACCGTCAACAATACTGTTTTTCTAAACAGTGGAACTAACAGTTTTAAGTATTAATTGTTCGTGTATTCAGGGGCGTTTGTAGCTTTTAAAATAACCGCTTCAGAGGTTGTTTCAAAGACAGTCTTAACCGTTGAATATATTGTAGGGGTCAATGAAAAAACCAGCACTATATGCTGTTTTACTACCAATAAATCACAGTTACATAAAATGTCTGCTGCTGTAAAACTAACAGTAAAATATGTGGTTTTAAACTCACTAAGCACTGTGGATTAAAACGTGGTTTGCTGTGAAAATCAAAACACATCATGCTGTTTCAAACCGCTTAGAGTACACTAAAAAAATAGGGTTGCTGTAAAAATAACAGCTCTTAGAACAGTTATAAATCCCGGAGCTTATTTTGATAAAGACGCTCTTTGCTGTTAAACTAAAAGCACTCAAACCTTTTTTAAAAACATTAAGCTCTGTTGGTTAAGATGCAACTTGTCATTTATATAAGACGACTAGCTGTTTTTAACAGACTGTCCATTTGGGTAAATTTATACTGGTTGCTGTTATACACTCTTAGAAAATCTGGTGTGCTTTAACATCTTTAAAAGTAGTTTATATGGGTCCAAATTTGACACCATTACAGGTGTTCATTTACACCCCAGAAAGGGTTTAATAAAACTTATTTGAGCAATTAGTGTCAAAGATAAGAATAAAATGGTGCAACAGAGGTTCAGTTTAACACATTTTTAACTCTTATATCGAACTAAAAGTTAATTTTTACTCCCATATGAGTGTTGCGCAATTCCTTAAAGGGTGCAGCATAACACCTTTCCGAGTTTAAATAACGCTTTCTGAGTGTCGTATGACACCTTCCCGAGTGGTTGATTTATCAGCAAATAGCGCTATGTGCTTAGCAAGGTTCAACCTTGAGAGAACTTAAGAGGACAGTTCAAACAAGCAAGGGTAGTTCTCGCATCAATGTGAAACTACATAAAAAGTTGGCCACTTGATCGACTTAAAATCCAGTGTGAAACTGCATGGCAAGTTGGTCATTTTCACCGACTTAATAACATCTGAAAAAGGCAGAAAGTTATAAGTTAGTATAAATGCATCGGGTATTAAATTAGTTTTGGAGGCCCTAATATCCCAGCAGTAGATACAGACGTATTCGTCAAATTTAATAATCTCTTTTCACGAAGAGTTTTTCGAGCACCAGAAACGCGTTTGACCTAATCTACTCTAGCATATTTAAAGAAAAGAAAATCCCTGGAAGTGCGAGGACTTGGAACAGTTTGACACTAACGACGTTTTTGAAGCGGAAATTTCTCTAACTGTAACTAAAGTCGACGATTTAGAAGTTAGTGTTCGGATTATTTTGAGGGGGCTAACTTTGAAATTTGGGGGCGCTATAGCCCCATAAAAGGCCTAGCGACGCCACTCCAAGAGTGTCGCATAACGCTTTTAAGAATGTCGAATAACCCGTTTCAGAGTGTCGCCTAACACGTTTTGTACATTTTCGGTCAATTTTAGAAATAATAAGGCTTAGCATGGTTAGGTTAGATTAGGTTATATTGCTTCAAGGTTTAAATTAAAGCGCTTCAAGGTTTAAAATAAAGTGCTTCAAGGTTTAAAATAAAGTGCTTCAAGGTTTAAAGTAAAGTACTTAATGTTCAAATTATAGTATGTAAAACTTTAATTTACGGTGGATTATACTGTAAAATATACGTTAAATTTATACTTAATAGTGTAACTATCTGTGTTTTTCACGGCAGAATCCTTTTTTTCCCGGAAAACAGCAACGTTCTATTAATAATAACATATCCTGCACTTCCGTTTGAGAAATAAAAACTAGCTGTTTTTTCCACAGTCGTTAACATAAAAAAAACAATGTTTTGCTGTATATTTAAAATTAAGGTAATGTAATTTCAAAAAACAGCGACTACCTGTATATATTAAGGCTTGTTACAGGTTTTTCTGGATAACAGCATTAAACAATAAAAAACATGGTGAAAACTATTGTTTTTTTGACATTAGTTTCTCAGTGTGTAGTCGAACAAAGCAAGGAATTTCTCTATTGTTAGCGCACAAAGAATAAGGGCAACGGCCCATAGGATTTTGGGCGAGCTAATGTTAAAAAACTTTTGTTCGCTGCTGCGGTGTTTCTACATGCGTATTCTACGTGGCTTGGATCTCCATCGTTTTGTAGAAAAAAGAGCCAATAAATCTCAAGAATCTACGAGTTTAGGTCATTTTATGTTTCGCTCCATAATGCTAAAGATAGACAAAATAGGCCGATTAAACCTCGGAGTAGACTGTCTTCCCCCACCTGAAATGACTTGAAAGTCGCAACATATCTAAACTCTAAATCAATAATAATTCTGGGAAAGTTTCGTTTTCTAACTGCAAAGGGACACCGAGAAAAACGTCCCAGAAATTTGGCCTAATTCCAGCTCTTTTAGACCAAACGCCTGTAGAAATGTTTAACACGCACCGCACCAATGTATTGCGGATGAAGCGAAATCAAGGGGCTGCCCAAAGAACATATATATAGCTATATAGGCTGGGTTGTATAGTCTTTGTTTTCCCCCCATTAATAGTAGGTAAAAAATAACTAAGAGTAATAATACCAACAATGTTCCCAGAAGTGATATTTAACACGTAGGCAATATTATCATTAGACGTTTTATCATGGACATACTAAATATTGTGTACACTATAAGCATTGAATTTACATTATTTACAAAATTAGGAATGTGTAAAATCCTTTTATTTATATATATTAAACCATATTAGGTAAGAGTTCCAAGTCAGTTGCGTTTATCTCAGATTAAGCGTGGCATTTCCACCATGATTTGGTTTTGTCAGCAACTAAGAGAAGAGGACTTGGATGTTTGTTGGAAAGCGGTACTATAAATTAACTACTACACGGGTATATACATAACATCTTGATGAATTATATATTTTAACATCACAAAAATAGCACTATTACTGTGCTTTGTCGCCACCGTTATCAGACTGTTGTGTCTCTCGTATTCACATAAAATATATCATTGTTGGGTGTGTTTTTTATAATTAAACGCCACAAAAAGGGCAATATATTTGGACAACCCTTTCTTATTTATCAAATAGCTTAACAGTTTTTTGGTGCAATGTAGACAATACTATCGCACTTAGAACCTATCCAAATGAAGTACACCTTCATCGACTATTTTTGTTGAAAGTGATTGTATTGCACACAAAACTGTTATTTTGGTAATTAAGAAACGTTTGACCTAATAGATTACCTATTTAAATATAAACAAGTTGGGAAAGCCAAAATATTACCTCTCCGAGTGGAGATGACTATCACTACCCCTTAAAGGAATACTGAACAGATTTAAAAATTATCTCAAATCTAAAGAAAACCTTACTTTTTTGAGAGTTTAAACTCTTCTGATTCCAAAAATATGCTTAATAAATATTTAAATATGAGGAAAACACAGAAAAAACACTTCGAAAACTTGAAATTTGGGGGCAAAAGCAAATTTGCGGAGAAGATTTTTGGCGGGTTTTTCTCCTTGCTACGTCACTCACGGCATCTCGCGGAAAAGCCAAGCGCGCGCGCCCGAGACTCCCGAGTATACCAATGCCGCGCGAATCTCAATAAATTAGGCTTTACGCGGCGCTGAGACACTAACAGGCGTCACGTGAGCGACATCAAGAGAGAAAATTTCTCAAACGTCATCAAACGAAACAAAATTTAGCTAAGCCTTTTCCAAACACAAAACTTTGATTGCAATTTTATAAATTTCTACGAAACCAAATACAAAAGTAAACATATCATAATAAACTAGATTTTTCAAGGATTTTTTCGTATTTTAAGTTTGTGGATGACGAAAATTATGGCAGTAACTCTTTAAACAACCTAAATATATGCATCTATCGCTTTTTTTAATTCTTTGCAAGTGCTGGAATTCAATTTTAAAATAGTCAATTGTTCAGGCCTTTTCAATATCTCTCAATTGCTGTGGAAACTCTACTCTCTCGCTATACCTCAATCATATTCTTAGTCTACCAGTATGATTTGTAACATTTGTCCATATCAAAGCTGAATCATACCTCGCCACACAAAAAGCAAATGTCCCCAAAACATGGAAGCCACAACCCAATCACACATAAGCTAGGCTCCCACTTAACCAAAATAATTATTAAACAGTTAAATACTCACAAAGATTGGCAAAATCAATCTCCTTCAGTAATACGTAGCGCTTAAATATACTATTTTCCGAACAAAACTAATCGAGCAAATTTAACGTTTAACTTCTGCCTTTGAAATTCTATCATCAAAGAGTGATTCAACTGTTTAAAAAAATGTTTTTTTCGCAAATAGGGCGCTATCATATCAACCGCAATTCCGTCATATTTAAAAAATATACATTGCCAACACTTTAGCCTCATTTAAAACGTGTAAAACATTATCTCATCTACAAATAGCTTACACATGTCTTTTTTACCAATACCTAGCCGTTTGGATTTTTCTAAAGCAATCTTAGCACCAAAATATTTTTTGATACAAAATAAATGTTCTATATTCTTCATTTTTACCTCTCCGAGTGACGTATGTCACGGAGAGGTTCTGTAACGATCGTGTGTGTCTGTCTGTCTGTCTGTCTGTGTGTCTGTTGTTACACCCACGTGACCGCGTTCGCAGTTTCCAAATCGGAGCAAACGTGTTCGCCATTTCCGAACTGCTTTCACAGTCACGGAAATGGCTCCTCTACTTGAGTTCTCACACCACCATCTTCTGGTCTTTGTCCATCCCACACGGACACCAGTCTGTACTTACTGGCTTCTAATCACCACCATCTTTTGATCTTCGTCCATCCCACATGGACACCAGTCTGTACATACTGGCTTCTAATCACCACCATCTTCTGGTCTTTGTCCATCCCACTTGGACACCAGTCTGTACATTCTGGCTTCTAACACCACCATCTACTGGTCTTCCGTCTATTCCACATAGACACCAATCTGTCTCATTGGCTTCTACTCCATTATCATCGTTTGGTTTTAGGATATATGCGGCGATCAGCTAGGGTTACGAGAAACGTCTAGCCTCCCTAAGGTGGGATTGCCACCAAAGGTTTTCGCAATTGGGCTTTTTTTTACTATTATAATGGAAACGAATCGTATACATACCCCAAAATTTGAAGAAAGCGGGCAAGAGGGGTACCCTTCACTTTAAACGTCAATATTAGCAAAGTTTGAGATGATAATAGGTATAACTTTATTTTAAACGATTTAACTATTATTAATGTTAATTATTGAAGATTAAAATAATTAAAAATAATTATATTTATTTAAATATTAAAGATAATCTTGATTCTCAACTCAAAATTATTACGGAAAGAGTTAAAAAGCAGTCTATGTTTTTGTCTGTGTGTGTCCGTCCATTGTTACACTAGTGCGTAGTGTTAGCAGTTAGCCTTGTGTTGATGTGTTAAGAAATCATACAGAACCTTAATATTCCCTTTTTCCATAATATAAAGTGAATATGTGGAAGTATTTTTCGTAATTATGATGCATTTAGTACTTTTGTAGCTTTAAAGCTCTGTTTCATTTAGATATTCCAAAATTTTTTTTAATATTGTTATTTGAAATGGCTGTTTATATATTACTTAAGCTATACTACATCTGTATATAGAATAATCCTTGGTTTAGTGATTTTATGAAGAAAACTAAGACGTAGACTCCGGCGGGTATATTAAGTATCATCCGCAATAGGCTTAGTGAAACAAAGAGTAAATAATTGAGGCCTGAGGTGAAGTAAACTTTGGGCTTTGATTTTCGTGTCTGAAATGAAGAGACATCAACGGTTCAGAGTGAGCCGAAAGTTAAATACGCTATTAAATAATCAGGTTAAGATTTTATAATAGAAGAAAAGATCATGGTGGTAATTAGAATAGTAAAAGGGCTAATGGTAAACGGGTAGTAGCTACAGACTTTTATTCTCTTTATGGTGCGCATTGACTATTAGTGCGTCTAGCTACAATTTAGCTTTGGTGTTATTTAACGTTAACATTCATGTTGGCAAACTAAGAATATTGTTGAGGTGACAGGAGACGATAGTGTTTACACTTCAAACCAGTTGTGAATGTAGCTATCAGAATATACGGTAAACAGCTGAAGCGTCGACCTCATTCCCTAGCTGTTCTTTTCTCCATTGACTGATTTCCATGTGTCCAAGAATTATGCTTATTGGATGTAAAATGGCGTCTGCTTTACTGTATTATTCGCTATGCTTGGAATACTGCTTCAATATTTCGTAAATTTTTACTTCAAAAAAGAGAAATAATTCCATATCTAGGTAAATAAGTTTGTAGTAGTAGACCTCTTGACTCGGAGAGGTAATATTTTGGTTTTCCCAACTTGTTGAAAATATATTTTTAAGCGTTTATAATGATTACTCTCTACACCTACACTAATCTTACACAAACAAGGAGTATAAATCCACTAGTGGAAGCGGTGTTTTTATTGAAAATATATATTTTTAAGCGTTTACCATGATTACGCTCTACAGCTACACTAATCTTACACAAACAAGGAATACTGTAAACCCACTACTGGAAGCGGTATTTTTATTCAAACGTAAAACAATTTCGCTTAAGTTTATCATCTCTAGGCATCGTTAAAAATGTCTCTATCACTCCTAGGTAACTGTATGCACAGGATTTTACGACATTGTAACTCAAATTCATCTGATTATGTTTTAACAAGGTTAAATCTAACTGGGAGTAAGATGAAAGGAGTAGAAGCTTATCTGTCTTAGGAAATATGAAATTTTATCTTAACAGTTCGTTAAATCATAAGTTTATAACGAAAAAACGCGGAAGGGGAAAACGAGCAGACAACAGCGATTTTTGGGGGTAGAAGGTTAAGAGCGCCATCTGTCGTCCGTGCCAAAGTTGAACTTCCTCTCGAAACGCAATGAGAAAGTGGATAAAATAATGCCATCAGCTATTTAACTGCGTCGATATATTTAACGACTTGACCCATGACATGCGCTTAACACTGGCTTTTATGAATCCTATTTAATGTTGGATGCTAGGAAACTTGGTAGACGTAACAGTCTGTACTAGTAACCAAGCATCCTTCAATAAACGCCTGGCAACATTGTGGTACGCAAGGTACAACTAAAAACTAGGATGTGTATTTATGTTTCGACTCACTCCAAGCCTTTAAGCCCTCATTACAGAGGATTTGAAACACTATCGTAATTCCTAGTGTCTCAAATCTCTACGTTCCTGTCCATTATGAACAGTGCTGAGAGAATGATACATCAGAAAGAGCCATTCAAATCGAATTGCCGAAAATATTATCCATATTTTCAATTCATATAACAGAGAAAACAAATTATTATGGTTCTGAGAGGAGCTTCCCATTTTGGTTGTTGTTCTCAAAAATATATCGCAATGCACGGGCCTTGTTGGATATAGGAGACAATGAAGGAAATATATCACAATGCGTGGGCCTTGATAGATACAGGAGGCAATGTAGGAAATATAACGCAATGCAGGAAATATAACGCAATGCATGCACGGGCCTAAATAGATATAAGAGACAATGTAGGAAATATAACGCAATGCACGGGCCTTGATAGATATAGGAGGCAATGATTTAACGACTTCGGTACTTGGGTTTATCTTTAATATTTAAATAAATATAATTATTTTTAATTATTTTAATCGCCAGTAAATAACTTTAAAAATAGTTAAATCGTTTAAAATAAAGTTGTTCCTATTATCTTTCGAAACTTTGCTAATATTGACGTTTAAAGTGAAGGGTACCCCTCTTGCCCGCTTTTTTTCAAATTTTGGGGTATATATACGATTCGTTTCCATTAAAATAATAGATAAAAACGCATTCGCGTGAACCGATGGTGGAAGCCCTGCCATTGGGAGGCTAGACGTTTCTCGTAACCCTAGCCGATCGCCGCGTATATCTTGAAACCAAACGATGACGAAGGAAAAGAAGCCAGAATGGACTGACTGGCGTCCATGTGGAATGGACAAAGACCTGAAGATGGTGGTGTATAGAAGCTGGTGTCAATGTGGAATTGACGAAGAACAGAAGATGGTGGTGCATAGAAGCTGGTGTCAATGTGGAATTGACGAAGAACAGAAGATGGTGGTGCATAGAAGCTGGTGTCAATGTGGAATTGACGAAGAACAGAAGATGGTGGTGCATAGAAGCTGGTGTCAAGGTGAAATTGACGAAGAACAGAAGATGGTTGTGCTTGGAAGCTAGCAAGTATAGACTAGTGTCCATGTGGAGTGGACGAAAACCAAAGCTGGTGGTGTTGGAACTCAAGTAGAATAGCCAGAGGAGACAAACCCAAATTTCCGTGAACTGTCAATGCAGTCCGGAAATTGGGAACACGTTTGCTCCGATACGCAAACTGCGAACGCGGTCATGTGGGGTCTGATAGACAGACACACAGACAGACAGACACACAGACACGGCCGGTGTAATACCTCTCCGTGACGTCATCGTCACTCGGAGAGGTAAAAACACACCCAACAATGAAATTCGATAAAGATATGTTTTATGCGAATACGAGGGAAGCATTAGTGAACACCACAGTTTGATAACGGTGGCGACATGGCACAGGATAAGTGCTATTCCTGTAATCATAAAATATCCAATTCATCAAGTCGTTATGTAAATACCCGTCAAGTAGTTAATTTCTTTATTGTACAGCGTTTCAACAAACATCTACCTGCTCTTCTTCTAGTTGCAAATAAGATTAGAGCTTGCATGAAATGCTTAGCACAGTACAGGAAGTTCCAAGAATTTCGCTTGGCCAGCACGCCATCTGCAAGTAGTAATGAAGCATCTGAAGAGTCTGATTCCGAACCCGAACCAGCACCAGTAACAGGTCCTAGACCGTCAGTAATGTCTATTGAGGTGAATATTAAGTGTCTCACACTGGGAAGCCATAAGTGCTTTGTTTGTGGATCGAAAGCACGCACTAGAGTTACGGAAAGTGTCCGTAATGCTGTGTGGTTGAACTCGTCTATCTTTGTCAAGACAGATAGCAGAATTTGTTCTACGCATTTGGTTGACGGCGAGCTTCCCGATGAAGTTATTGGAGGTCTCACCGTGAATAGTGAGTCGGGATTGTTTACGTCCAATGAAATAGGATGCCTACTTAAAAGTCTTGCTGAGAATGTTCGGACAGCGAAGAGGCGTTGCTATGAAAACCTAGTGACATGTGACCACGACTGTAAAGTCCTTACCTCGCTATCTCAAGAACAGTTCCTTGCATTGCACTATACAATAGAAGACAGCATAGGGGTAATCCACACCTGTTCATCAAAGACCGCATTAGTACTGTTACTTGCAGAGATGAGAATGGGTTTATCGAACACGATGTTGTCAGTACTGTTCCAAATTAATAAAAGAACGTGTATGAACATAATCCTAAAGGTCATTGCAGCGCTAACAGATCGGTTTGTTCCTCAACATTTCGGGCTCAACCACATTCCACGAGAAGACTTAATAACCAATCATCAATCGGCCTCTGCGGTTAGACTCTTCGCCAACAATACACCAGATTGTCTGATAACTATTGTTGATGGTACATACATTCGAGTTGGTCGATCGCAGGATTATACTGTTCTTCACAAGTCCTTCTGTGTTCACAAAGGTCAGCACATATTCAAACCAATGGTCCTCGTCACCACAACAGGTTATATTATAGACATTATTGGCCCATACTTTTCCAACGGACGCAACAATGATGCCCGTATTCTAAACCACGCCTTACAAACTAGAGCGACTCTCAAATCGTTTTTCAAAGCCAATGATGTAGTTCTCGCCCAAGGGGGGCCCATACACACTTTTCGCGCGTCGAGTTTTCGATTTTCCAGACAACCAGCGCGTTGGTTTACAAAGCTAGCACGGAGGGGCTTATAAAATATCTTACGTACGTCTGTCAGCCATCCAGTCTTTTCAGAAACAGCGTTATAGAGCAAATGTTGTACAAATAATTTTTGTGCGAGTATTTTTTAATTATGAATTTTAGTTGATCGGTTAATGTGTTTATAAGAGTAAAAATAAATATAAATATAGGCACAGTAAATTTCATAAAATCCATTTATTTCACAGACTGTTTAATTACTTTGGAAGTTGGAATAAAGTTTTATTTCAGGTGCCTGCACATGGTACAAAATAACAATAACTATTCTAGTATATTAATTAGTGCAAACTATTGATTGTAATAATTATAATTGATTATTATTAATATTATAATTATTCTATCTCGTGAAACATGACAAGCTGAATCGACCGGTGCCCAAGCCGAAACCGAGGCTTACCGGATATTTTAATACGTGACAAATTATAGTCAAAACAAAATCACTGGCCGTTAGCTTCAAAGCCAAAAATAATATTAATGGTAGTCTTAAATAACTATTAGGCATATATCATCTACTTGAGGTTCTCGTGTATATTTACCCGGAACAACTTTTACCGACCAGGGCCGTGAGCCCGTGACTCACTCGCCCGACTCCCGAAGTATGTTGTCGGAACCTCGGACTCTAGATCTCGCGGAGGATATTTGCCGTTTCGCGCCCAAACCCCAAAAGTATCGGCCAGGAACCGTTAACCGTTTAGCGAAAGATTTCTCTCTCCCCACTTTCATCACACGTGACACTTCGCCCTCTCAATCCTCAAGCGGTACGCGTCGCCTTGTTTCGTATGTTTTGAGATATTTCTACCTCTCGCGCCTAGCTCCAAAAAAGCGAGATATTTTGAATCTGTACGAGCCAACCTAATAGTGCAATTTTTTGCGCATTTACAGACCTTGGGTTGGTAGTTCTCCATCAAACGGTGGTGAAGGCTGAACGGAGAAACAAATCTTCCCTTCCCCTGAAAGATATTTGTTCAAGTGTTATAAGGATGTCTCGGGTGAAGTACGCTTAATTATTATTATTAACCTGGTTCTACGATGCAATGTTCAGAAGCGGTAGCGCATCTGGCCATAAAGACAATAACGGCGACAAGAAGAAAAGCTTCAGAACGCATATTTGTCTTTGACTCCTAGTACAAGAAGATCATTAAATATCCCTTTTGCCAATGCAGAAGTACAAGAAAAATCAGCTTACCATAATGGTCGAGAAAGCAAAGTTAAATGGTTCTTTTTCCAAGTCTCAGCTCATTTTCTAAAATACTTTTATCTTAACACTCAAAACAACCTCGAAAGTAGTTGATAAAGCTGTAGGAACAAAAGTGTATTTAGAAATAATTTTTTATCAAAAAAGTATTTTGTTTATTTGTGAAATACATTCCAAGATAAATACGGTCACGCGGCAGTTATCGCTAGAATATTGGTATAAAAAGGAAGTTGTTGAAACAATTTTTTCATTCACAGAGACTTAATTCTTGGGTAAAGTTTTCAAACATTGCTGATAAGTTGTAATAGATCGTTCTGTCAGTCACACTCTCGAAGCGTTGGCCCCTATTAATAGAGTTCAGTCGCATAAAACTGATAGTATAAAATTAAAATATATCAAGTTAATTTGAAATCTCTCATTACAGCTATGATTGTAAGCAAAAAACTCGGATCGGTATCGGTTTCTGGTATAACAAGATTAATCGGAATTAATTGCAAAGCCATCATAGTTTAATGGTAGGTTCGCTAGATTGAGTGTGAGTAAATGAAATTATTGGAACTAATTTTAAACTCAATAAAACTATGTTGAAAAAGGTTTTATTTCCAAAGCTAAACATACACGTTTTATGCAGGCTTAATGGTTAAGGCTTCGCAGACCCAGCATTGAGGGATACTGAACCTAACCACATCTTAATCTTAACCCTTCTCCAGCGCGTCTAACATGAACTGCGAAGTTGGATTAAATTTGAATTGTGGCTGTGCATGACGACAAAACCTAGAAACAATCCAACTTTCGTTGCCCCTTTACTTAGATCACTATATATATTGATTTTTATTCTGGGTCCTAGTCTAGGCCAATATCTGTAGAAACTCATTTAATTTGGCCGGCGGCTACCATTTCCTGCGAGAACTATAATAAAGGTAAGACCCTCTGCAATTGCTCCCATTGTAAAACGTCATCTAAACCAGCGCTTCTCAAACTTTTTTACCTTGCGGACCGGTTTTTTTTTTCAACTATGTATGACGGACCAGACAAATTTTTTGTTTGGTATAAATTGCAATTTTCCAAGTTTAATGAATGAAAAAATGGTAAAGACATAAGTAGTTTATTTATGTACGTGTGAAAACCAATATTAGGTGATTACAACTTAATGGGAAGGATGAGCCTGCTTACTTTTAACTATTTTTTCTAATCGTGGCTCAATTGTCGAAAGTGCCACGCGAAATGGATGATGAACGTTCATATTATTCCTATATTTGGTTTTAACAACGCTCATTGTTGAAAATCCCACTTCACAAAGGTAAGTTGTGAGAAACGGAAGAAGTTTTTTATGGCAATGTCTGAAAGCTCGGGATATTCCGGTTTCACTTTTATCCAGAATGATGCGAGTGACATATTTTCAAAGCTTGCTCTCAAACCTTCGTCAGCTGAGAGTTCCAACAATTTATTTTCTAAAATTATGGGCAAGTCTTCTTTTATTGGAAGGAATGGATTTCGCACCCATGCATTTTCTTTCCGTGTATCTTCTTCTGATGGAAAATAGCACTCGAAACATTCTTCCAATTTAGACAAGTGTTCGGTAATGGTATTTTTCAGAGATGCAATAATAATCTCTTCTCTTGCACCGTCAATGAATGTTGCTAAGTTGTGAAACATGTCATAACAATTTCTTGATACTCGACTTTTCCAGGCGCTAAGTTTTCTTTTCTGTCCATCAATCTTGTCTGCGACGTTGAAACAAGAAATCATCCTTCCTTGCATCGAGGTGTTAAGATCATTAAAGATTGCAAAGATGTCACTCAAATAAGCAAGCTTGGCCATCCAATTAACATTCAAGAGAAGTTGAACCCAATTCGGTTTCCTGCTTTGAAAGAACTCCACTAGTTCGTTACGAAGTTCAAATACCCTTGAAAAGACTTTTCCTCTCGACAACCAGCGTACTTCCGCGTGTAACAGCAAATGCTTGTGTTCCGCTCCCATTTCATCGCACAGTAAAGCAAACAGTCGCGAGTTCAAGGCATTCGCCTTTACGAAGTTAACCATTTTCACGACTTCACTGAGTACGACATTGAGTTCTGTGGACATTTTCTTCGTGGCTAGATTTTCCCGGTGAATGAAACAGTGCGTGGACCTACATTCAGGTGCAAGCCTTTTAATCTGGGTAACTACTCCGGAATGTCGTCCTGTCATTGCAGCAGCCCCGTCAGTACATACACCTACACAAAATTTAAAGTCCATTCCACAGGTATTGACCATGTAATCTCTCACAGCTTTGAATATTTCTGCACTAGTGGTGTTTTTTGGTAGCGACACCGAAAAGAAAAACTCTTCCTTCAGGTCGTGATTATGTTCATATCGAACATACACCAGAAGAATTGCCTCATTCGCAATATCTGTTGATTCGTCAAGTTGCAAAGCGAAATACTTCGCTGCTTTTATTTGTTCAATTAGCTGGTCTTCCATGTCACGAGCGAGGTCTTGAACTCGGCGAGCAATAGTGTCGTTTGAAAGTGGTACTTGTGCTACCTTCTTTGCTGCCTGTTCGCCCAGCATTTCTAAACAAACGTCGTTAATACAGCCAGATACTAGCGCTTCACCAACCGTGTATGGCTTTTTAGCTTTAGCAATGCGAAGAGCAACTTTGTATGAAGCTCGTAAAGCAGCAACATTCACGTGTGACACGTTAAATATCTGTTTTTGCTGAACCGTTAAATTAGTATGCAATCGTTGAAAAAATTCAATAGGTTTGGAACTCAATTCTGGATGTTTGGAGATCAAGTGTCTTTTTAGTTTCGATGGCTTCAGGGCGTCGTTTGATAAAATGACACTACATACGACGCATTGCGGTTTCAGAATTCCGTCGTCGATGAATTCTGTGAAACCGTATTCAATGTATGAGGAGTCATACTGACGTTTGAAAGTCGAGCGAAATCGTTTCGATGTGGACGGTACTTGACTTAAGTTCAAATCGGTATCATTGTCATCCGAGTCAGAAGCACTGTCATGCTGCGTAGATATTTTTTTGCGAATCACAAATGAGTCCAGGGGGCCTCTTTTTGCCATCCCTTACCAAAAACTGTGAACTATTTTCCAACAACAAAATAGATGTTCAATTTTATTTGAAATTATATTTTATTAACAGAATGGGTACTTACGGTATAAAACTTAGTACAGATATAACCGAAAACGCTTAAATTTCAAATATTGAATAAGTTAAATATGCTAAAATAATGAACGTCGAGTCGCGGAGATCTTATGAAAAAGATATTTCTCTGGCACGCCTCTCATTAGCCTGCACTTGATGACACCTAGCGGGGTTCTTTCGAAAAAAAACCGCGGCAAATTCAACTTTAACTAATGGGGTTAGGTCAAAAAGGGTAGAGGGAAGGTAACTATAATGGAACATCCCGATCTCAAACTCTCGCGCACCTAACTCGGCACACGTGATTCGTTAAGATGAAAATTCAAGAAGGTAAATATGACCTTGGTCTTTTTTATCTTTACTAAGGAGGGACTAGAAGCAGAGAAACGGCCGTTTATACCAGGGAAAGGCCGATTCTGCCGGCGCTTGCCTGCGGACCGGCAGCCGCATGTCCGCGGACCGGTGCCGGTCCACGGACCACAGTTTGAGAAGCGCTGATCTAAACAGTCGAGTGAAGGTTTCCACACTTTCTCAGTCTACTACTGTTATTTTCCCACGAGGTAAAATTTAAACGACCTATTAAGTCTATCACGAGATTACTCTAGATAAGGACCGGCTTCCCCAAGGAGAATGTATAAGAGAGTCAGACAAAACGCATGTCGGAACAGGAAAATTTGGTCTCGCCGAATTGGTCTCGCCATTTTGGTGTTGCCGATTTGGTCGCGGGACTAATTGGTCTCACCGATTTGGTCTCGGTACTATTTGGTCTCGGGACTATTTGGTCTCGGGACTATTTGGTCTCGGGACTATTTGGTCTCGGGACTATTTGGTCTCGGGACTCTTTGGTCTCGGGACTATTTGGTATCGTGATTATTTGGTCTCGGGACTATTTGGTATCGTGATTATTTGGTCTCGGGACTATTTGGTATCGTGATTATTTGGTCTCGGAACTATTTGGTATCGTGATTATTTGGTCTCGTGATTATTTGGTTACCTAATTAGTTACCTCCTTTTCCAAAGCAATGGTCCAAATAATTCGTTGCTACCTTTTCCAAAGCAATGGTCCAAATAATTCGTTGCTACCTTTTCCAAAACAATGGTTCCAATAATTCGTTGCCACCTTTTCCAAAACATTCTCCTACTAATTAGTTGCCACCTTTTCCAAAATATTCTCCTAATAGTTAGCTGCCACCTTTTCCAAAATATTCTATAATTAATTGGCTGCCACCATTTCCAAAATATTCTCCTATTAATTATCTGACACCTTTTCCAAAACATTCTCCTATTAATTATCTGACACCTTTTCCAAAACATTCTCCTACTAATTAGCTGCCACCTTTTCCAAAATGTTCTCCTAATAGTTAGCTGCCACCTTTTCCAAAACATTCTCCAATTAATTAGCTGCCACCTTTTCCAAAATATTCTCCAGTTAATTAGCTGCCACCTTTTCCAAAATATTCTCCTATTAATTGTCTGACACCTTCCAAAATATTTCTATTATTGCTAATAAATTGTTCGTTGTAAGAGGCGGGCTTTTAATACTCATATAAATAATCTTCTTACCTTCAAACAAGGTTGGGTTGGGTTAGGTCCCGAGACCCATTTGTCCCGAGACCCAATTGTCCCGAGACCCAATTGTCCCGAGACCCAATTGTCCCGAGACCCATTTGTCCCGAGACCCATTTGTCCCGAGACCCAATAGTCCCGAGACCCAATAGTCCCGAGACCCAATAGTCCCGAGACCCAATTGTCCCGAGACCCAATTGTCCCGAGACCCATTTGTCCCGAGACCAAAACGGCGAGACCAAAACAGCGAGACCAAATCGGCAAGACCATAACGGCGAGACCAAATTGTCGCGTACCGAACGCATGTTGTCCCCCGTTCCAAATACGGTACTGTGCCGTTCCCCGGTTACCATGGTTACCGCTTACCCCTCACGGCAAGAGAGCGTACATCTTCGCGCATGCGTTCCAGCCTCTTCGCTGTAGCCTCATGAGCTTGTTTATCGTTTAGAAAAACATCCCTCGTTTCCAACAACGCGCCTTTCCCAACGGCTTGCGTGTTGAAGTTGCGCGCCACTGTATGTGGTATTTGCCTCACTTTTCTACCTCCCGCCTTTCAAGAACGAATCTCCCCTCTAATACATCCTCCTGGGTCCCCCTTACGCTCGTGCATGAAAATAGCCAAATAAAGGGTAAAATTCAAAGCTTTATAAATTTTTAGATACACTAGGTTCCGAAGTATAACTTTCGTAGCTAGTGCGCTTATGCCTCGTGTATGTATATCATATTTTCCCACGAAAGTGGTATTATGTTACACTTTCAAGTCTCTACTTTCAAAATATCAAGTTTTTAATATAATTGAACCAATATTTCTATTTTTAAAATCCATTGAAAAATCACGAAAACTCAGTTTGATATATCGACAATTTTGTCTTATCGAGTTTGTTTGCCTGTTTGATGACATCACTATGACGTTGAGGAAAAAAAGCACGCGAATCCTATACGCGCGAGGTATACGCGTCTCTAGCTTCTCTCCAGTCTAAACTCTGGGTCTGATAGAGGAGAGAGTGGCACCATCTCACGTGAAAAAATATATCTGTGACGTCGGACTACAGGGAAACGTTTTAGCCTTTCATTAGAAAAGGATTTCAAATAATTCCATATGAAGGATTTTCAAATGCATATTACCAAATAACCAGAAATCGGAGAGGTTTTTCAAACGAAGCTTCTCGTACCCTTTAAGTCCGTCTATCTTCAAGGTAGGAATATATTAAAGGAAAGGACCACCACTTTTGCATTTCATGAGGCCAAGATAAGGGGGTCCAAATTGTGCTATTATTCATTCCACAAAAGAAAAGAATTTCGATCCTGCGTTAAATAATCGATTTACATTCCACAATTTCTGTAAAAAGAGTATAAAGCAAATGTGCCCTCACCTCACCACACGTAGCTATTACATAGTCATTTACGTCACTTGTTTTCTCGATAAGCGTCCAAACGGTATAGTCCCATTGGACCGTATCCCATTCGACCGAAACCGCTTTTTCGTTTTTTATGGAGAATATATTTAAATTCCCAGCCCAATGGCGGGTTTCTGCTGAATGGGAATTTATTTGAAAGAATTAGTTAATTAAATGTCTGAGAGGATTTCGAATCACCGCAGCAGCATGGTAGAATATCAGGCTTCTAATTCAGAGGCTCGGGTTCAAACCCAGAGAAGGAAATTTTAAGTTAAGTTAGGTTAGGTTAATAATATTTTATAAATCATTTAACTATTCTACGCCTTTTCTAAAATATTTATGTTTAGCTTCATTGACTTCTCAAATAATATGCCTTTTCCAAAACATTACTGTTATGTTAGGTTAGGTTTGGGTTCGTTAAGTTAGGTTAGTAGTATTTTACAAATCATTTAACTATGGTACGCCTTTTCCAAAATGTTCATGTTTAGCTTCATTGACTTCTCAAATAATATGCCTCTTCCAAAACATTACTGTTATGTTATGTTAGGTTTGTTTAGGTTAGGTTAGGTTAGGTTAGTTTTGGTTTGGTTTGGTTTGGTTTGGTTAGGTTTGGTTAGGTTAGGTCTGGTTAGGTTTAGGTTAGGTTAGGTTTGGTTTGGTTTGGTTTTTTCAGGTTTGGTTAAGTTACGTTTAGGTTAGGTTTAGGTTAGGTTAGGTTTGGTTTGGTTTGGTTTGGTCAGGTTTGGTTAGGTTAGGTTAGGTTAGGTTTGGTTTGGTTAGGTTTGGTTAGGTTTGGTTAGGTTAGGTTAGGTTAGGTTAGGTTAGGTTAGGTTTGGTTAGGTTAGGTTAGGTTAGGTTTGGTTTGGTTTGGTCAGGTTTGGTTAGGTTTGGTTAGGTTAGGTTAGGTTAGGTTAGGTTTGGTTTGGTTAGGTTTGGTTAGGTTTGGTTAGGTTAGGTTAGGTTAGGCTAGGTTTGGTTTGGTCAGGTTTGGTTAGGTTAGGTTAGGTTAGGTTAGGTTTGGTTTGGTTTGGTTAGGTTTGGTTAGGTTAGGTTTGGTTTGGTTAGGTTAGGTTTGGTTAGGTTAGCTTAGGTTACTTCTATTATTCGAACCTTACAGGAGGGATTTCTACAATTATAGTAACTAGTTTTTACCTCTCCGAGTGGCGTATGTCACGGAGAGGTATTACACCGGCCGTCTCTGTCTGTCAGACCCCACGTGACCGCGTTCGCAGTTTGCATATCGGAGCAAACGTGTTCCCAATTTCCGGACTGCATTGACAGTTCACGGAAATTTGGGTTTGTCTCCTCTGGCTATTCTACTTGAGTTCCAACACCACCAGCTTTGGTTTTCGTTCTAACATATGTTTCCTAGCACTAACATCTTCTAATCTTCGTCAATTCCACATTGACACCAGCTTCTATGCACCACCATCTTCTGTTCTTCGTCAATTCCACATTGACACCGGCTTCTATGCACCACCATCTTCTGTTCTTCGTCAATTCCACATTGACACCAGCTTCTATGCACCACCATCTTCTGTTCTTCGTCAATTCCACATTGACACCGGCTTCTATGCACCACCATCTTCAGGTCTTCGTCAATTCCACATTGACACCAGCTTCTATGCACCACCATCTTCTGTTCTTCGTCAATTCCACATTGACACCGGCTTCTATGCACCACCATCTTCAGGTCTTTGTCCATTCCACATGGACGCCAGTCAGTCCATTCTGGCTTCTTTTCCATCGTCATCGTTTGGTTTCAAGATATACACGGCGATCGGCTAGGGTTACGAGAAACGTCTAGCCTCCCAATGGCAGGGCTTCCACCATCGGTTCACGCGAATGCGTTTTTATCTATTAGTGGTTTCAAGATATACGCGGCGATCTGCTAGGGTTACGAGAAACGTCTAGCCTCCCAATGGCAGGGCTTCCACCATCGGTTCACGCGAGTGCGTTTTTATCTATTATTATAATGGAAACGAATCGTATATATACCCCAAAATTTGAAGAAAGCGGGCAAGAGGGGTACCCTTCACTTTAAACGTCAATATTAGCAAAGTTTCGAAAGAAAATAGGAACAACTTTATTTTAAACGATTTAACTATTTTTAAAGTTATTTACTGGCGATTAAAATAATTAATATCATTTATATTTAATTAATTATTTAAGATAAACTTATTTCTATGTACTGACACAAGTGAGAGTTAATATAGAACGAGTAATGAAGATTGCATCTGAATCGAAACAGTACACGCATATCAAAGTTAATATAAAGCGAGTAGGATGAAAAGATCTCTTACAAAACGATAACATTTTCTTTTTGCAGAATATTAAATGGAAATACTTAAATATTTTTCGGCCTTACGATTCTTTTAGTAGTTGTGTAGCTATAAAGCTCTGTTTCATCTCAATATTCCAAGAACATCTTTTGATATTAACATTTAAAATTTGGTGTTTACTTTTTAATTCATCTTTACTACATTTATATATAGTGTTCATAGCTTCATTAAATAATAAGGATGTTAATACTTCATCTCTCCATACGTGTTGAAACGACTGGGTCTATGAGATAAGATAACCTAGATCTTAACCACAATTGACCTTGTTTCATGTCCTCTTATAGGAGGTCTTAACGATTCAGATTGAGCCGAAAGTTAAATACACATTTAAGTGATAGATATTAGGTCCTCATTAGAATTATTGTGGATACGCAGGAAATTATTAAAACGCTTTAAACTAAATGATCATGGCAATATCTCGCCGATTAGAACTATGTATTAGGGATGTGAACTTCCCAGAAAAAAACCGGTTTTCGGTTAACCGGTATATTTAAATGGCCGGTTTAACCGATTCAAAAAACTGGACAAAAAACCGGTTTTTAACCGGTCGTTTATGATAAATGTTGAAAAATGCGATACTCCAACGTAAACTCAAAGACCAAATATAGAGTAATATCTTTCCCATATACGGCAACGTCATAACCCTCTATCTCTTACCTTAGTGATATCCCCTCTCCCCTTCCCTTCCGGGGGCAAATAGTATTCTCTAGTACAAAGTTGTAGGGGATACACAGTTCACTCCCCCTCTCAACCGAAATTATTCTATTAGTACCGATTAGTTAGTACGTATTCCTGTTAGTACCAATAAGTGTTAAGTAATGCCGTTTTCCATTGGCATTCTAGAATAGGCCAATGAAAAATTACTCGATAGATGGAGTAGTTTTCTTGAAGTGAGAACGAAAGTTCCTTTAAAATTGCATTATACGCATCTATGTCTCCTTTGATATTGCTCCATGGTGGTAGATTGTTAGCAGCCAACCGAAGCTAAGTAACATTAAGTGACGAGAATGGAAAACTTTTAATTCTGTGAATTAAAAAAAACCGATTCGGTTTTCGGTTTTCATTTTAAATAACCGGTTAAAACCGAAGAATTAAAAAACCGGTAAAAACCGGTGCTCCGGGATTGAAAAAACCGGTTTTCGGTTAAACCGGGCGGTTTTTGACATCCCTAGTATATACCCTCAAATGACTATACTTAAGTGTACATTGCTAAAATTTCTCTGATAATAACAGAGTAGCAAGGTGATACATTGTCTTACGATTTCAAGGCTTATCTAAATATAAGGGAAAGAAGAAATAAGCCATAATCCATAACATATCCCTTGTTATTATTGTAAAATGATGCTTAAAAAGATAAATTGATATTTAAATTATGGTAAATAAACATGTTCCAGTAAATTGTTGAGATATTTATGGATTTTTAATGAAAGGTTTGTCTGTAGTTCAAATTTACATCCGCTGAATCACGAAATTTTAGTGCAGAAGAAATTTTCTTATTATATGGGTTTTCTAAACTATTAATTCAAACGATAACCGATACTTTGGACCATATACGCAGAAGGTGGGCGTCTTGAGCACTTATCGATATATTAACCTTGTTTGATTGGATTAAAAAATGTTAAACCCGGGACGCAATGCGTCAAAACAATTAATGATTATAGAACTTTATGAGTAATGTCAAATAAGGTGGACTTCGAAACTCTTCATTAGATATTAACAAAAATAAATAGGGGAAAGTGTCGGACTGCCATATTTTCCTGCCTTTACCTTAGCTTGACATACATTTCGAGACGCTCAAGCGCACGAGCGGTGTTTAAAATGGTATCAGCCAATCAGATTTGAAGTTGATGACGTCATTCTTCCCGAAAATAACGCTCGTACGCCATCAAACGGGAGAATTTGGCATAGGCGTATCTCAAGGAAGAGTCACAACCTCCGCGCTCTGTTCTATTTTCTGTAGTGGTTTTTTTTTCGCGTTTGAACGAGGTTAAAGTTTGTTTAAAACGTTAGCACGCCGAAATTAAATTAAAGATGCCGTAGATGTTCTTGAAATCATTTAATTCAAAATACTCATCGTTAAAATCCTTTAGAATTTCGTTTAAACTTAGGCCCTGGGCCGTCATTATAAGCTAAAACGTTTTAATATTAGTGAATAACATAACATCAATATTCGCAAACTAAATTAATACAATCATGTAATCATCAAATTAAATTGTGGCGATAAACTGCAGCGGCCACGGTTAGCCTCAGTCAAAAGCAGCTAATGTAAAATAAAACCGCACTATTTCCTCACGCGCAATATCACAAATTATCTTAGGTACGTGGTCAATAGGCGAGGGGGATGAAACAGATTTCGTGAGTATGCATTCACCCCTCCAAATGCATGTCACAGACGAAGGAGAGAGTCCGACACTTTCCTGATATTAAGATAAAAGGATTTAAACACACTTATTTGAACAATGGGTGTCGAAAATAAGAGTGGAAATTGTTCAACAGAGGTGCAGTTTAACACCTTTTCAACTCGTCTTTCGTACTAAAAGAAAATTGTTGCTCTTTTATGTGTATGTGCAATTCGTTACAGGATGTGTCTCAACACCTTTGCGAGCTTAAAATAACACTTTAAAGCGTGTCGCATAACAACTTTAAGATTGTCGCGTAACGCCTTTAAGAGTGTCGCGTAACGCTTTTAAAAGTGTCACATAACACATTTAGCAGGTTTTGTAAACCTACTATACCACCTGTTCGCCAATTTCTTAGCTACGTTTTACTCAGGGATAAAAATATTTTCTTAAGAAAATATCATCTTTAAAAATGCTGTTTTATTTAATTTAATACGATCAATTAAGTCTTTTTCCTTGACTTTATAATCTTTGGATTGACTTCAAAATTAAAACATACGGAAGACCTCATTTAAGAAACAAACGCGCAGTATTATTATTTAATTTCCATGTTTAATTTCAAACGGTGTTTTAAAGGTTTTTATTACCGAATTTACACCTTAAATTGTCCGGAAAAACTCAAGGCGACGAAACTCTATTTTGGGTGTTTTTAATTTGTAAAAAAAAAGTATTTTCTTAAATTACACTCTTTTGAAACTTCCATTTCACTAAATATTAATTATCCACAAAACTATTTCATATTAATGTTAATCATAATCATAAATCAATGAAAAAATGCGAAATTGTTCTTTCTCGCGTTATTGTATGGTACTGTATGAGACAGTTTAACTATATATAGCAATGAAAAATTTACAGAATTGTGCTAAAAAATACCAGCTTATAAAATTTAAAGTCTGAGATCTACCCTTATAACACCGTTTTTGAGAAAAAGGAGTAATTCCAGATAGATTTTACACCTTTATTAACTAAGCTTTTTTTCGAAGATAATGGTCACCTTTAAAATACCAATATAACACCGTTTTTGTTATTCATGTGAAAATGTTAGGCGTTATATAGGTGTATTTAAAAAGTACACCATTTTCACTCCAAAGAAACACTCAATTTTTTTGTGTGCGCAATAAAATGTCTGGTATTTTACCACGGTAATTTACCGCCGTAATTTACCGGTAAATTACCATTGTAAAGTTACGGTAAGATATAAAACGGTAATTTACGCGGTATTTGGTAAATTACCGGTAATTTACGGACGGTAAATTACCGACTCACATCTCTAGCTCTAGGTCGCCTTCTAGGTATTCTTTCATCATTCGAGTATCTGGGGGCAACGAGTTTAAACCAAGCACATTTGGTTCAATAAATTTATGATCCTGCCTTGAGCCTCGTTAAACTGTGCTAGCCCAGTAAACAACACAAAATTTAAAACTAAGAAATGACCACGATAAAACTTTAAATGGAGGCAAGACGAGTTTCTTGGCCTAAATTGAATATCTCTCTTTTTTACGATAACAATATTGCTGGCTTAAAAATATATATTGTAATCTTTATTTATGCTATTCCAACAAATTCTTTAGTATGTTGACTAACGTACGTTTACGTCTTACGGGAGATAATTTATGGGGGCCACCATTGCTTCTTAAAGGGAGGGTGAAATGGAAAATAAAGTGCTTTTTAACGATTCTTCTACAGATTATAAGAGCAATCTGCTTAGTGGAACATCCAGGAAATACAGTCTTAGAATGAGTTTAAAATTACATTTAGTTTGAAATTTCACGGATAAATTTAAATAAGTACTTCCAACCAATCGTTTAACTCCCTGCCTTTTTATGAACAAAATTCTCGTGGCATGCTCCGTGTCGAATAAACTTTATCGCGAGATTAGATTAAATTTGGGCGTGATGTGACAATTGTGGCGCGAGAAAAAAAAGTTCCCGAAACCAAAAAATCACGGAACTAAAACATCACGAGAACAAATGGTCCCAAGACCAAATCGGTGAGACTAATTAGTCCCGCGACCAAATCGGTGAGACTAATTAGTCCCGCGACCAAATCAGCGAGACCATATTTTCCTGTTCCGCTATGACCCGCCTCTTGTTCCAAACCTCTCCGTCGCGAGGAAGGGACCGGGACTTTGACGCGCCCAGATTACTCTGTTCTCCATTCCTACTTCTAAAATTAAATCTATCGCTGCTCAAACATAAACGAGAACTTGCCTAACTGCCACGTTTTATAACTTAAGGTGTATAAAGTAAGATCGACGCCCAAATACGAGCAGCTTTTATGACGATGCGTACACAGAAAAAACAACGTATATGTTTTGAGCACATCCATTTGATTTAAACATGTTGAAAATCTACTGTTGCGGCTACTAAACCCCTAGATTTGACGTGCGAAAACTAAACACCAACTAGTACCAATGGGTGTAATAGCTAAACATATAAAAACTAAACACAACAGCGCATTGAAAGCCTCTAAAAACACGTTTAAAATCTAAACTTATCGTAAAGTGAGCATAACCCGAAACGCCAGGGTTTAAACGTGTTCAAAACCTACTCTAGGTGTAAAGGATATAAACATATTGACGTCATGTAGTTAACTCGAGCATCTGAGGAAGAATAATTAATATTTTATTTGGTGAATCGGTTTTAACCCCTTCTCATGCCGAGAGGCCAAGGTTCAGAAATTTGGGAATGGGGTACATTCATTCGCTGGTGCTTGACACGTCAAAAGTCAGAATTTTCTCACAAAAAAGCCATATTAGAACTTCGCCCATAATTAGTAAATAAATAAAATTTTATTTTTATATTAGTTTGGTTTATAACTGGGTTTAATTTTGAGTTATGAATTCTAATTTTAGAAAAGTGTTGCTCATTAAACGGTTTGACTCACGCTAAAATTGCCTTCAAAAAGTTTCAGTGCAATTTATGTTGTGAACTGTAAGTTTAGATCAGATGTTTAGTAATTATAACCGATCAAAATATATTATTTGTTATCTTGGCGTACCAACGTAAAAACATCAAAATGGGGTTTTCTTTTAAAAATCAAGGTGATTCTAAACTTTCAAATGAGTGTATAGAATGTTTACACTTTTTTTAAGCCTTTCTAGGCACCTGGGACCGATCAGTTCAACGTTTTTGCTAGGGGACGACCACGTTGACTGTTTTACCATCACCAATTGCGATGTTCTTATCTACAGCTGCGATTCGAATCCTTTATATACTACCTATTTGAGTAAGGCGAAGCAACAGGCGTATGCTTCATTTTAAACGTCAATATTAGTCAAGTCTTTCAAGAATGTTTAACTGTTCTTTTTTAAAACGATGTAAAGCTCAATAAGGCGAACAACTAACGAAGAAAATATCAAATATTAATTATATATTTGTTTTAATATTTAAGATAATCTTGTTTCTCAATTCAAAATTAATACGGAGTTAAAAAGCAGTCTATGTTTTTGTCTGTGTGTGTCGGTCCGTTGTTACACTAGCGCGCTGCTTTAGCAGTTCGCTTTGCTTTAATGTGTAAAGAAATCCTACAGAACCTTAATATTCACTTTTTCCATAATATAAAGTGAATATGCGGAAATATTTTTCGTAACTACGATGCATTTAGTACTTTTCTAGCTTTAAAGCTCTGTTTCATTTTGATATTCCAAGGATATTTTTTAATATTATTATTTGAAATTGCTGTTTATATATTACTTAAGCTATACTACATCTGTATATAGAATAATCCTTGCTATAAAGATTTCATGAAGGAAGTTTAGGCCTGGACTCAATCGGGTAAATCAAGTATTATCTGCGTTAGGCTTAGTGAACCAAAGAGTAAATAATTGAGACTTGAGGTGAACTAAACTGTGGGTTTTTATTTTCGTGTCTGTAATTAAGGGACATTAACGGTTCAGAGTGAGCCGAAAGTTATTTACACATTTAAATAATCAAGTTTAGATTTATTAATAGAAGAAAAGATCATATTGGCATTTAGACCAGTGAAAAGCCTAATGGTAAACGGGTATTAGCTACGGAATGCATCATGGTGGCAATTAGATCAGTGGAAGGGCTAATCGTTATTGGGTTATAGCTTAGAAGTTTTCATTCTTATTATGGTGCGTATTGACTTTCAGTGCCTCCAACCACAAGTCAGCTTTGGTGATATTTAACGTTAACACTCATGTTGGCAAACTAAGAAAATCGTTGAGGTGAAACGAGACAGTAGTGTTTATACTGCTAACCAGTTGTGAATGTAGCTATAAGAATATAGGGTTAACAGTTGAGGCGTAGACAATTGGGCCTTTTCAAAGACATAAAGGTTATATCTCTCCAAAATCTATACACTTCATTTCCTGTTTTCTTCCCATTTACTGATTTAAATGTGTCCAAGACATATCTTTATTGGATGTAAATGTCGTCTGCTTTACTGTATATTCGCTATGCTTGGAATACTGGTTTAAAAATTCGTAAATTTTTACTTCAAAAAAGAGAAATAATTCTATATCTAGGTTAATAAGTTTGTAGTAGTAGTCCTCCTCTTGACTCGGAGAGGTAATATTTTGGTTTTTACCTCTCCGTGTGACGTAGTCCAGGAGAGGTTCTGTAACGGCCGTGTCTGTCTGTGTGTCTGTCTGTCTGTGTGTGTGTGTGTCTGTCTGTCCGTTGTTACACCCACGTGACCGCGTTCGCAGTTTGCGTATCGGAGCAAACGTGTTCGCCATTTCCGAACTGCTTTCACAGTCACGGAAATGGCTCCTCTACTTGAGTTCTCACACCACCAATCTTCTGGTCTTTGTCCATACCACACGGACACCAGTCTGTACATACTGGCTTCTAATCACCACCATCTTCTGTTCTTTGTCAATCCCACATTGACACCCGTCTGCACTTACACTGCCTTCTAACACCACCATCCACTGGTCTTCCGTCTATTCCACATAGACACCAATCTGTATCATTGGCTTCTACTCCATTATCATCGTTTGGTTTTAGGATATACGCGGCGATCAGCTAGGGTTACGAGAAACGTCTAGCCTCCCTAAGGTAGGATCGCTACCAAAGGTTTTCGCATTTGCGGTTTTTCCTTACTATTATAATGGAAACGAATCGTATATATACCCCAAAATTTGAAGAAAGCGGGAAGAGGGGTACCCTTCACTTTAAACGTCAATATTAGCAAAGTTTGAGAAGATAATAAGTATAACTTTATTTTAGACGATTTAACTATTATTAATGTTAATTATTGAAGATTAAAATAATTAAAAATAATTATATTTATTTAAATATTAAAGATAAACCTCTCGTGCAAAGAGAGAGATTATCATTGCCTCCTATATCTACCAAGGCCCGTGCATGCGATATATTTCCTTCATTGCCTCCTATATCTATCAAGGCCCGTGCATTGTGATATATTTCATTCATTGCATAAACATAAGCGAGATTGTTTTGGGAAAAAATACTGCTTCCACTAATGCGTTTATACTCCTTGTTACTGTTGTATAGAGTAATCATGATAAAAGCTTAAAAAATTACGAGAGGACAGACCTTTTTTATCCTCATTCAAAAATATTTTTTGGTGCTAAGACTGCTTTAAAAAATCCAAACGGTTAGGCATTGGTAAAAAAGACAAATGATATTTTTCAAATCTTATGAGATAACGCCCACCTAGTTGAAAATTGCCGTTTTTTATCCGCGGGAGCCATTCCTTATGAGAATTTCGATGCTAGTAGGTTGTCAATTAAACTACCGGTATATTATTGTTGTTGGA
Organism: Phalangium opilio; assembly: GCA_019434445.1. Classification (NCBI taxonomy): domain Eukaryota; kingdom Metazoa; phylum Arthropoda; class Arachnida; order Opiliones; family Phalangiidae; genus Phalangium; species Phalangium opilio. Next base: position 48,528 of record JAEQBA010003404.1, on the reverse strand, counting down.
AATTGGATATTAAGTCAAATTAAGTGGTTGTAAAGAGCCAGCAGGTTTTTGCCACTTCTTTTTGTGAGTATTTGATTTTTATATGTAAAATGGAGGAAGATAATGTTGAGAGTAAGGATGAAATGCGGAAGCGCAAAGCGCGGGAAAGGATGAGGGCAAAAGGTCGACGTTTTCATTGGATACTTAAGGTTATATAATCTTCTCGACACGGAGAGGTAATATTTTGGTTTTCCCGACTTGTTAGAACTTGTTACACAGTGCAACGCGTTAGCAGTTCGCCTCGTGTAAAGAAATCCTACAAAACCTTAATATTTTCTTTTTCATAATTTAAAAGTAATATATAGATTTATTTTTCGTAATTTCCATGCCTTTGTTAGTTTTGTAGCTCTAAAGATCCGTTTTATTTAAATATTCCAAGAATAATTTTTATATTATAATTTGAAATAGTTGTTTATATATTACTTAAGCTATACCACATCTGTACATTAACGTTGGAAAACTACATGCGGGTTAGACATAAACGTTTTCAATCTGAACGCGTTTCAAATATAAATGTTTTCAATCTCAACGTGTTTGAAACATAAACGTTTTCAATCTTAACGCGTTTGAAACATAAACGTTTTCAATCTTAACGCGTTTGAAACATAAACGTTTTCGATCTAAACGCGTTTCAAACATATAAGTTTTCAATCTAAACGAGTTTGAAACATAAACGTTTTCAATCTGAACGCGTTTGAAACATAAACGTTTTCAATCTAAACGCGTTTGAAACATAAACGTTTTCAATCTAAACGCGTTTGAAACATAATCGTTTTCAATCCAAAAGCGTTTGAAACATAATCGTTTTCAATCTAAACGCGTTTGAGACCTAAACGTTTTCAAAACAATCGCGTTTGAAACATAAACGTTTTCAATCTAAATGCGTTTCAAACATAAACGTTTTCAATCTAAACGCGTTTCAAACATAAACTTTTCAATCTAAACGCGTTTGAAACAGATACTTTTTCAATCTATGCGCGTTTCAAACATAAACATTTTCAAATTATACGCGTTTGAAAAATAAAAATTTCAGAACTAAACGCGTATAGGCTGGGCTCGTGTTTAAAAAGGCGTTGCATTTTCCCGTTTAGGAAAAGGTTTAGAATCTAAACATCGTTTTTTCTGTGTAGAGAGAGACAGACCAGAATAAATGACTCGCAAAACTTAAGTGTTAGTTCAATAATACATAACTTTGTCGACAGATGGCGATATCGAAAACAACTTAGGGGGGGAGCGTAGGGTGAAATAGGAAGACAATTGTTTTTTCATCGGTTTCTTCTACTAATTTTAAGACCAATCTGTATAATAACCGAATAATTTTAAAATTACATTTAGTTTGAAGTTTCATGGATAATTTTAAATAAGTACCTTTGACCATTCGCGTAACTCCTTGTCTTTTGGTTTCAAAATAGTCTCGGGACAAATGGGTCTCGGGGCAAATGGGTCTCAGGACACTTTGGTCTCGAGAAAAATTGGTCCCGGTACAATTGGGTCGCGGGGCAAATGGTCTCGGGACACTTTGGTCTCGAGACAAATTGGTCCCGGAAAAAAATTGGGTCTCGGGACAAATTGGTCTCTGGACATGAAAGTCTCGTTGTAAAAAATTATCACACCTTCAGCATTTACTTAACCCCGCAAAATTTAACCCAACCAAACCAAACCCTACCTAACCTAACCAAACCAAACCAAACCTAATCTAATCTAACCTAACCCTACCTAACATAACCAAACCAAACCTAACCCAACCTAAACTAACCTAACCTAACCAAACCTAAACCAACCAAAGGTAAGAAGATAATTTATATAATGTGTATGAAAAGCCCGTCTCTTAGCACGAACAATTTATTAACAATAATAGAAATATTTTGGAAAAGGTGGCAGCTAATTAATAGGATAATATTATGGAAATTGTGGCAACGAATTATTGGGACCATTGTTTTGGAAGAGGTGGCAACGAATTATTGGGACCCTTGTTTTGGAAAAGCTGGCAACAAATTATTGGGACCATTGTTTTCGAAAAGTTGGCAACAAATTATTGGGACCATTGTTTTGAGAAGAGTGGCCACGAATTATTGGAACCATTGTTTTCGAAAAGGTAGCAACTAATTAGGTAACCAAATAATCCAGAGACCAAAAAATCACGAGACCTAATAGTGCCGAGACAGTAAATTCACGAGACCAAATAGTACCGAGACCAAAAAATCGCGAGACCAAATGGTACCAAGACGATATCGGTGAGACCAATTAGTCCCGTGACCAAATCAGCGAGACCATATTTTCCATTTTCGCTTTTCGGTTTATCTAAGCCTGTGTTCTGAATTAAAACCACCCGTTCTGATTTAAAACCGCATTGTTCCGAATTAGACGTTACCTTGTTTAGTTTAGTTTCTCATTTAATAATTATACTTCAAAGCTCATGAAGAGCTTAATATATAAGCAACAGTTCAATCTATATGCGCCAAAATCGCAATTATTTTGGAAAATTGCGGTAAATACTCTTCACTATATATTTTACGAAAATTGTTTCAAAGCTAGTCGTCACTACCCTAACCTTTTTTTTTAAAAAAATCCAAAGAAACGATGCTTTATTTCGGCATGACCATTGAGTTCAAATGTTGCCTGATTTGAATAAGACGACCGGATTAATTGCAAACCTTGAAGAACTAAACGAAATATTTTCTAAAACTTTTCTCCAGTGTTACCGCTATCAACAGTGCAGTTTGATCAAAATCCGATCATGCAAATTAACATACAAACCATTTTTTTTAAATATCTTTCCTCAACTAGGGTCAAATAAAGTAATTTTAATTCCTGTCAGGAGAAAAGAGTTTGAGGCATTCAACTAGAACCTTAGGAATTATATTTTTGCTTCTTGGAGATTATCGGAGATTTCGTAGGGCAAACATGTTTACTAATAGTAAGAAGGTTTGCCTTTGTACTCTCCTAATATACCGTGGGGCCAATAAATATTAGTCGTTTTCTCAGAGGCAATGATAGCGAGTCAAATGCCGCTCATCTTACTGAATACCCCACTATCTGTTATTCTTTCGCAACTACATCAATCGTTGAACGTTGTGTTCCTTATCTTTAAATTTCCTTAGGTATACAGTTTGGACCCTTGTGTCCCATTCGATCGAATCCCATTCGACCGAACGCGTTTCCCATTCAACCGAAAACAGCCCAAATGTGCGGTTTTGGGAAAATATATATCAAGATTTAAAAAGCAAACGTTTTCACTTTTTTTAAGTATTTCTTTTTACCCTACGGTTTTCGTTGTATATATATATATTGATGTTTGAAATGCAAAATTTTATTTTAAGAGTGATTGATAATGGAGAGAATTGCTAATAAAGGCGGCTTTCTTTACATTAATAATGGCTACTTGTTTCAATTGAATAAGAACAAGTTGGGAAAACCAAAATATTACCTCTCCGAGTCAAGAGGTCTACTACTACAAACTTATTTACCTAGATATGGCATTATTTCACTTTTTTGAAGGAAAAATTTACGAAATATTGAAGCAGTATTCCAAACATAGCGAATGTACAGTAAAGCTGACGACATTTTACATCCAATAAGGATCAATCTTGGACACATGGAAATCAGTCAATGGGGAAAAGAACAGGAAATGAAGTCTACGCTTCAGCTGTTTACCCTATATTCTGATAGCTACATTCACAACTGAATTGCAGTGTAAACACTATCGTCTCGTCTCACCTCAACAATATTCTTAGTTTGCCAACATGAATGTTAACGTTAAATAACACCAAAGCTAAAAGTCAATGCGCACCATAAAGAGAATAATAAGTCTGTAGCTACTGTTCCAATATCTGATATTTAACAAAACTGAACTGAACCGAACTAGACATCTCTCTCTCTAAGACTAGAGAGAGAGCAACAGAACTAACCACTACTCAGTAGAGTAGGTCAGGATTAGGAAGTAGTAAAAATGTAGATACCCACTACCTAAATAAAGATATTTGTTAATCATTAATACTGACCCACATTTAAGGCATAAGTAACGAGAAAGTTATATAATCAAAGTAGATAGAAGAGCATAACAAAACAGCTACTACCCGTTTATCATTAGCCCTTTTACTAATCTAATTGCCACCATGATCTTTTCTAGGGATGTCAAAAACCGCCCGGTTTAACCAAAAACCGGTTTTTTCAATTCCGGAGCACCGGTTTTTCCGGTTTTTAAAATGTTCGGTTTTAATCGGTTTTTTAAAATGAAAACCGAAAACCGAATCGGTGTTTTTTAATTCACACAATTAAAAGTTTTCCATTTTCGTCACTTAATGTTACTTAGCTTCGGTTGGCTGCTAACGCGGCTGCTAACAATCTACCACCATGGAGCAATATCAAAGGAGACATAGATGAGTATAATGCAATTTTAATGGAACTTTCGTTCTCACTCCAAGAAAATTACTCCATCTGTCGAAAAATATTTCATTGGCCTATTCTAGAATGCCAATGGAAAACTGCATTACTTAACACCTATTGGTACTAACTACTCGGTACTAATATTTGGTCTTTGAGTTTACGTTGGAGTATCGCATTTTTCAACATTTATCATGAACGACCGGATAAAAATCGGTTTTTTGAAAAACCGGTTTTTTTGTCCAGTTTTTTGAATCGGTTAAACCTGCCATTTAAATTAATCGGTTAACCGAAAACCGGTTTTTTTCAGGGAAGTTGACATCCCTAGTATATACCACTGTTCGAAAACCGCCTAAATTGCGGGAGTTTGGTCAAATGTGACCTCCAAATTATGGTTTCGGTCTGTGTGAAATGTGGACCCATAAAAACTACTTTTAAAGGTGTTATAACACACTAATTTGTTTTGAGTATACGGTGAAAAGTATATATGGCACCTTTATTGAGTGTAGCACGATGTGGTAAAGGTGGCAGACTGTATTGAAATCAGCCTTCCTACAATATTTCACGCCTTTTCTGCAGTATTTCCCACTTCAATAGTTCAAATTCACGCCATTTGAAGAATATTGGAAGAACATACAAACACTTAAAGAACACCTTTTAAAAATATTGTTTTAAAAATGGTGTAAGAAATAGCTCAATGAGATGTAATAAATAGCTCAATGAGGTGTAATAAATGTGTCAGTGGGAAATATTTTTTAAGATGCAGTGTTAAAAATGGTCTATTTAACACTTTCAGAGGTGTTGTTTAACATCTTTAAATAAAGACGAAATGTGCTAAATCACATCTTTTGTTTTAAGAGTGTAATATTCCTTTTCTGCACTATTTCACACTTCAAGCCAAAATTGACGCCTTTTGAAGAATATTAGAAGAATATACAGACACTTTGAGAACACCTTTTAAAAATATGGTTTTTAAAAGGTGTAATAAATGTGTCGGGAGAAAATATTTTTAAGACGCAAAGTGTTGAAAATGGGCCATTTAAAACCTTCAGAGGCGTTATTTAACCACTTTAATGGTGCTGTTTTTGGACCCGTCAAAATTAAGACAAAATGTGCTAGCCAATCACACCTTTGATTTTAAGAGTGCGCCTTAAAACTTCATTTTACACTTAAACGATCAATTATTTCTGTGTTTACTTCCAAAATCACTCACCAGGCGCTACTAGCTAGCCAGTACTTACAAAGTTGCCCTAGAAATTAGTCTTTTAATAAATTTTTAGTTAGAAATCAGATTAGAAAGGCCACGGCTGCCGTCTTGGTAGCAAAAGCCGCAAATACTTGTAAAGCAGTCAAGATAGTGCTCACAATTAAACGTTGTTTAAAGTAATGGATTGTAAGTACGGGGAAATATAAATTACCAAAAATACCTGCTGAACGGTAATTTTTGTTTTTCCTGAATTTCAATCGGTAAATTACCGGTAATTTATATGTAATTTACCCGGTAAATTACCGTTTTTAAAAATTACGGTAATTTCACATCTCTACCTAGAGCCATGATCATATTGCCCTTAAGTCGTTAAAGGCAACGCTAAATGTGGTTTAAAGGGAAATGCTATTGAGAAATTTCTTATAATAGAATCTCCACAAATGTGACTTACTGCTCTTATGGAATCTCTTCTACTACCATATATATATTTCTTAAGCGAGTAATCACTAATCATTTATATTATTCACCATATAAAGGATATGGGAACTCTTTTGTCGGTACAATAATTCAAAATTTATACTGATTTAAGTAGACAGTCACTTACTGTAGTATTGTAAATTTTAATTATTATTTCGATTAAAAAAACCTTCAAATTGCCGAACCTCCAGGGGTAAAAGAAGTAATGTATTTTCTACCTGCCCCTGTAAAAAATTAACCCGCAATACATCAATGTACGATATATCGTAAAGTATAAGTAGTCTACAAAGGGAATTAAAGGTAAACGCTTTCACAGGGATCTTATAAATATATTTGCCCTTCGAGCGTTAATTCACCCGTGATAGCGAAGGTTAATAACAAAAGTACCAGCAGAGAGAACTAAAAGAAGCACCTTAAAATGTGAACTGAGTCTGTTGAAGTCGCTTTCTACTGGTAAAGAAGAGGGTTTCGAAAGCGTTCGACTCGAACCAGTTAATAAACGATTCCCGGGTAAGAGTGAATTGTGAACATTGTTTTATGCTCGGTTTCTCCTCCTCGCCTCCTTTCTATTACATAGGGAGTATGTTAAGAACTGCAAGTCTATAAATTTGTAAAGAAAAATGTCCCGAGTTAAAGATATCAATTTGGTCCGCAGATTATAACGTAGGCACTCCCACTCATTGTTTTGAGATAAATTCTATTGAGAGTTGAAACATTTTTCGTCTGAATCAAATGAGCCGCAAACATTTTGTTATAACTTCCTTAAATTCCATAACCTTCTCGCAAACTGAGGAGGATACGAAACCATATATACAAATCAAGTCTTTAACGGGAAAGTCTGATCATTTTGAAAGTGAAACTTTCTAGGGACTCTAGTTCAAAAATAAAAATTCCTTTTTTCGTGCGTGGTCTAGCTCCGGAAAAAGACATTTACCAAAAATAAAGGATTGTTTTGAGGCTGAAAAAAAGGGGGAGAGGAAGGGGGGTTGGGGTCCGTGGTCGCGCTGCGTTAGTTCTCGCGACGAGACCAAAACATAAAACATGATTAATGCACGCTCTCTCATACCCGCCACATGGTTCACAAGTATCTGGTTCGGTTTCCCAAAATGTGTAAACACACAAGGCTATTGTTTTAATACGCTAGTAAAATAGTTTTTAAACGTAATTAACGGGAACGGTTTCCAGCAAGTAACCCATAGCATATTTTAGTAGGAAAACTCATATATTATTGTATCTTAATACTACTACCTCGTGGAAAGTTTAGGAACTGTCGCTGCATGTCACTAACTTAATTCGATAGAGAACCAGCAAAGAAGTGATTCTTGCCCTCCGAGTTCAGAGTTCAGTGAGATTAGATAACCTCTCGCCGTGCGTCTACGTTAAAACCGTTCTATTTTCCAATTTTACCTGAAAAACTTCAGATGCTAATGTTTTTCGTCCCCAACGGTATCCTAGATTTAAACAGAGATTGAATTTTACTTACAACGACCTTGATATCCTAGAATTCCAATGATCCCCTTTCATACAGTGCATTTTCAAAAATGCTAACCCATATAATGTTTATAACTTCCATAATAAAACGATTGCTTTATCCTCTGCTATTCTTCACGGTATATCGTACATCTATGTACTGCGGTTTGGAGTTTTACAGGGGCAGGTAGGAATTACAACAACCTGTGCAAATAGAGGCCACATCTCGCTTTGGCAGGCAACCCGAGATAAGCCGACAACCAGTTAAGGTCACTTTTGCCACTGCGGCTGATCGCGACGCCGTCCTTGCCGCCACCAAAGAGCCTTGGGCTGCCGTGCCAGACGTCGACGTAGACGGGCGGATTAAGATAGTCGCGGATCGCACTGAACTCCAACGCCTCCGCCTCCAGGTCCGTCGCCTCACTTCACATGTCCCGCGAAACAAGACAACCAAAGGGCCGCCGCCCCTCCCTAGTCGTGAGGACGCTCGCCCCGACGCCCTGCCGGACGCAACGGCCGCCGCAGCTCTTACTCCTGCGCCAGCCGCTGGTTCGTCCCCCTCAGGCCTGCCATCGAAGACCAAAAAAAACCGCCGGCGGAGCTCGAACTCTCGGGCCCCACAGTCCCAGTCCTAATCCCGTGCCGTCCAGCGTTCCCCCCTGACATTCGAACACATCCAGTCCCTTCCGCCCCCAGTGTCCCTTCCGCCAAGCGCGGTAAGAAAGTGAAACGTGGTAAAAGGCCCTCTAAACGGGCTCCAGCGAGCCACCGTATGGGGTTTATTAACATGCAGGGCGGTCGCGGGGCTACGAAGTGGCAGGAACTGGCCCATATTATGGATCGGGACCGGATTGATATCATGGCGGTAGCGGAAACGCATTTGCGTGATGGTGAGACTCCCCCGATATCGGAGGGGCTCCATTGGACTGGCCTCAACAGAATCCAGGGTGATAAACGCGGAGGGGGGATAGGCTTCCTATCGTCCTCCGCTGAGGTTACAGTACTCAAGCGCTGTTGTGAACATCTTTGGGTGACCACGCCCACGACGCCGCCGCTCAACGTCGCGGTGGTCTATGGTAGCTCTGGTAGATCACAGGAGGTCTATCAGAAAAATGCGTCGATCTATTCCTGTCTCGTGTCGGATATCGCGGCTATGGACCCGAACCAAAGACTCTGCGTGGTGGGTGACTTCAATGGTCACATCGTGGAACTACCTCGCGAAGACGCTACTGGGCTTCACTACGAAGAAAACGCTAGCGGAGCGCTCCTAAAGACCTTCGCCGCTGACACGGGTCTGGTCATAGGCAACCTCTCCTCGTTGTGTAGAGGGCGATATACGTGGCAAGGACCAGTATCGCGCACGGCGGTGGACTTTGCGCTCTACTCGCCATCCCTCACCTCCCTCCTCGTGAGCTTCGTCATCGACGAAGATGGTCACCTCAGCATCGGTAGCGACCACAACGCGTTGGTTCTGGAGTGGAGGAACGATCCCAAACCCCGCCTCCCGTTTTGTCCGACCCCGAGGTTGTCACCCCGGACCGCTATACCTGGGACTTCCAGGATGACAGAGCGATGGTAGCGTTCTCGTCCTACATGCAGACTCGTGCTATCGCCGGCCTCCCCACCTACGATACTTTTACCGCGGCTTTATTCGACGGTATGAACCTACACCTGCGCAGGAAGAAGCTATCGGCCCGACCGCACAAAGGTCACACACCGAAAAGGTGGTGGGATCAGGATGTTAAGGACGCAATCCTAACGCGGAAACAGCGCAACAAAAGCCATAGACTCTCGGTCCGTGCTCATGAGCCGGTCCAGGTGACGCGGCAAAAATGGCTAGCTTACCAGGATGCTCGCCAGTCTACAAAGCGTTTGATCCAAGACAAGATTCGGGAAACACATCGCAGGACTGAAAGAGCATTACTCGCAGCGGGTCGTGACAAGGGCCGAAAATTTTGGCGTCACCTCAAGCGGCTCCGCAGTCAGGGTAAACGATTATCTACACAGCTAAAGGGGATAAAAACAAAGCAAGGTGCCATCCTAACGGCTCGCCAGGACATAATCCTCCGCATAGTCGAATATGTCCAGGACCTGGAAGCTGAGCTGCTTGCTCCACCCGGCAGCGGGCCAGGGTCTCAGGGACATACCCCGTCCCCACCTTCGTTGCCGACTCCACCTTCGGACCTCTGTGACGCGTTTGATATTGCGGAACTTCGCCATGTCCTCCTCCAGTTGAAATCTGGTAAGGCCGCGGGCCCCGATGGCGTCTACACCGAACCGCTAAAAACACTTGGACCAGCAGCCGCTTTCGCGCTTCTCAACATTATCAACTCCATGAGGGCTGAGAACGTAGTCCCTGCGTCCTGGCTGCGCGCCCGAGTCTCTCTCATATTCAAGGGGAAGTCCAAGGACGAGGCCGACCTCGCTTCCTACCGCCCAATCGCTGTGTCATCCATCCTCTACAAGATGTATGCCCTCCTGCTGAAAAACCGGCTAAGCCCTTTCCTTGAAACCGGCCACCTCTTGGAGGAAGCCCAGGGCGGTTTTCGCCCCGACCGTCGCCTTGCCGACAGCCTTTTCGTCGTCACACAGTTAGTAGATCTGGCCCAACGGGCAGGTACTCCGCTCGAAGTCGTCTTTCTCGATATCCAAAAGGCGTACGATAGAGTGGACAGACCGCGTCTGTGGGCGACTCTCGCTACGAAAGGCATTCCGCCCGCGTTTATAGAGGAGATCCGGCGCCTATACACGGGGTCGTCGTATGAGTATACGCTGCATGGCTGCACCACCGCGCCCATTCCCAGTCTCGTTGGCCTTCGGCAGGGCTGCCCCCTCTCGCCTCTTCTGTTCCTGGTATACATTGATCGGTTGGTGGCTAGTCTTATCCATCTCAAATGTGGCGCAACGTTGCCGGCTGTGGGGAACGGTGAGGCGATTATCATCTCCTGCGTCCTGTACGCTGATGATATCGTTCTCTTCGCGAACTCCCCCCGCGACATGCAAGCCCTCCTGGACGCCTGCAGTTCCTTTGCCTTGGAGACAGGCCTTCGGTTTAGCCGTGAAAAGTCTAACTCTATGGCTTTCTGTCGACTGGTCCAGCACCCCGGCTACGCTCTTCAAGGCTTCCGGGTCCCAGAGGTGGACGAATACGCTTATCTGGGGGTAGTGCTAACCAATGTCGGCAACTACCTGTCCAAGGCCGCCAACGTGCTCGCACAGAAGTGTAACCGCCTCCGCTGGTCCGTCCGCAACCTTGCGGAAGGGTCCTACAATAAATACTCCGTCGGTCGAACCTTATGGAAATCCGTTGCAGTCCCGGCCCTCACTCATGGAAATGAGGTACTTTGTTACCCCAAATCGGTGTGTGATACCTTGGAGCGTTCCCAATCGATGGTTGGCAAGACGGCACTAAACGCGGGTTCGATGGCGGCTTACGCGGCAATCCAAGGGGAAATGGGCTGGAGCTCCATGGAGGCCAGAGAAGCTCGTTCCAAACTCAGGTACCTCGGCCGCTTAAAGTTCCTCCCCCAGGACAGATTGGCCAAACAAGTGTACGAGTCCATTCGTGCTAACGGTCTAGAGCAGCGCTTCTCAAACTTTTTTACCTTGCGGACCGGTTTTTTTTTTCAACTATGTATGACGGACCAGACAAATTTTTTGTTTGGTATAAATTGCAATTTTCCAAGTTTAATGAATGAAAAAATGGTAAAGACATAAGTAGTTTATTTATGTACGTGTGAAAACCAATATTAGGTGATTACAACTTAATGGGAAGGATGAGCCTGCTTACTTTTAACTATTTTTTCTAATCGTGGCTCAATTGTCGAAAGTGCCACGCGAAATGGATGATGAACGTTCATATTATTCCTATATTTGGTTTTAACAACGCTCATTGTTGAAAATCCCACTTCACAAAGGTAAGTTGTGAGAAACGGAAGAAGTTTTTTTATGGCAATGTCTGAAAGCTCGGGATATTCCGGTTTCACTTTTATCCAGAATGATGCGAGTGACATATTTTCAAAGCTTGCTCTCAAACCTTCGTCAGCTGAGAGTTCCAACAATTTATTTTCTAAAATTATGGGCAAGTCTTCTTTTATTGGAAGGAATGGATTTCGCACCCATGCATTTTCTTTCCGTGTATCTTCTTCTGATGGAAAATAGCACTCGAAACATTCTTCCAATTTAGACAAGTGTTCGGTAATGGTATTTTTCAGAGATGCAATAATAATCTCTTCTCTTGCACCGTCAATGAATGTTGCTAAGTTGTGAAACATGTCATAACAATTTCTTGATACTCGACTTTTCCAGGCGCTAAGTTTTCTTTTCTGTCCATCAATCTTGTCTGCGACGTTGAAACAAGAAATCATCCTTCCTTGCATCGAGGTGTTAAGATCATTAAAGATTGCAAAGATGTCACTCAAATAAGCAAGCTTGGCCATCCAATTAACATTCAAGAGAAGTTGAACCCAATTCGGTTTCCTGCTTTGAAAGAACTCCACTAGTTCGTTACGAAGTTCAAATACCCTTGAAAAGACTTTTCCTCTCGACAACCAGCGTACTTCCGCGTGTAACAGCAAATGCTTGTGTTCCGCTCCCATTTCATCGCACAGTAAAGCAAACAGTCGCGAGTTCAAGGCATTCGCCTTTACGAAGTTAACCATTTTCACGACTTCACTGAGTACGACATTGAGTTCTGTGGACATTTTCTTCGTGGCTAGATTTTCCCGGTGAATGAAACAGTGCGTGGACCTACATTCAGGTGCAAGCCTTTTAATCTGGGTAACTACTCCGGAATGTCGTCCTGTCATTGCAGCAGCCCCGTCAGTACATACACCTACACAAAATTTAAAGTCCATTCCACAGGTATTGACCATGTAATCTCTCACAGCTTTGAATATTTCTGCACTAGTGGTGTTTTTTGGTAGCGACACCGAAAAGAAAAACTCTTCCTTCAGGTCGTGATTATGTTCATATCGAACATACACCAGAAGAATTGCCTCATTCGCAATATCTGTTGATTCGTCAAGTTGCAAAGCGAAATACTTCGCTGCTTTTATTTGTTCAATTAGCTGGTCTTCCATGTCACGAGCGAGGTCTTGAACTCGGCGAGCAATAGTGTCGTTTGAAAGTGGTACTTGTGCTACCTTCTTTGCTGCCTGTTCGCCCAGCATTTCTAAACAAACGTCGTTAATACAGCCAGATACTAGCGCTTCACCAACCGTGTATGGCTTTTTAGCTTTAGCAATGCGAAGAGCAACTTTGTATGAAGCTCGTAAAGCAGCAACATTCACGTGTGACACGTTAAATATCTGTTTTTGCTGAACCGTTAAATTAGTATGCAATCGTTGAAAAAATTCAATAGGTTTGGAACTCAATTCTGGATGTTTGGAGATCAAGTGTCTTTTTAGTTTCGATGGCTTCAGGGCGTCGTTTGATAAAATGACACTACATACGACGCATTGCGGTTTCGGAATTCCGTCGTCGATGAATTCTGTGAAACCGTATTCAATGTATGAGGAGTCATACTGACGTTTGAAAGTCGAGCGAAATCGTTTCGATGTGGACGGTACTTGACTTAAGTTCAAATCGCTATCATTGTCATCCGAGTCAGAAGCACTGTCATGCTGCGTAGATATTTTTTTGCGAATCACAAATGAGTCCAGGGGGCCTCTTTTTGCCATCCCTTACCAAAAACTGTGAACTATTTTCCAACAACAAAATAGATGTTCAATTTTATTTGAAATTATATTTTATTAACAGAATGGGTACTTACGGTATAAAAATTAGTACAGATATAACCGAAAACGCTTAAATTTCAAATATTGAATAAGTTAAATATGCTAAAATAATGAACGTCGAGTCGCGGAGATCTTATGAAAAAGATATTTCTCTGGCACGCCTCTCATTAGCCTGCACTTGATGACACCTAGCGGGGTTCTTTCGAAAAAAAACCGCGGCAAATTCAACTTTAACTAATGGGGTTAGGTCAAAAAGGGTAGAGGGAAGGTAACTATAATGGAACATCCCGATCTCAAACTCTCGCGCACCTAACTCGGCACACGTGATTCGTTAAGATGAAAATTCAAGAAGGTAAATATGACCTTGGTCTTTTTTATCTTTACTAAGGAGGGACTAGAAGCAGAGAAACGGCCGTTTATACCAGGGAAAGGCCGATTCTGCCGGCGCTTGCCTGCGGACCGGCAGCCGAATGTCCGCGGACCGGTGCCGGTCCACGGACCACAGTTTGAGAAGCGCTGGTCTAGAGACCGCATGGACTTTCCGCGTCGCGGCGTTGGATAGAAAATATGGGGTCGGCACCGCTAGGGGTGAAGCAACATCCTATGCTACCTGGGCCAGCCAAGTCGACGGGGAAACAACCGAGCACGCTGAACGGACGTGGCGCTCCGCAATCTCCGCCAAGCAAAGCCTACGGCACTACGGGGCTAAAGCGCTTCCCTCCGTGGAGGCCTGCTATGATGGCTCTCACGGAGGAGGCCTCCTTTTCCAGGCACGGACGGGGTCCCTGCTTACGGGTGTCCGCCGCGCCGACTTCGGCGATTACCAGCGCACCTGTCGCCTCTGTGGTCTCCAGGACGAAGATGTCTTTCACGTCTTAATGGCGTGTCCAGAGACATGTGCCTCCCCCGCGACTTCCGATTGGCGACATGTCAATCGTGGTAGCCCATTGGAAGTCGTCCTAGGTCTGGAGGGCTCCGTGTGGGACCACGACGCCGTTCGGGCCATCCTCACGACCTGGTGGACCAAAAATGAAGCCTGGCGACGCGCCCACCCTGACTCGTCCATACCACATTATCTGGACCGATAGGTCTCAAGGCTTCCGTCCCCAGCTGCCACCACAAACATTTGCGCATTTTGTTGGACTATTTAACTTCTGCTGCGCTCCCCAATTGTAGGGAGCCGCCCTGTTTCAAAAGGGCGTACCATTGTACGGCGAACAATTAAACCTGTAAACCTGTAGGCTGTAAACCTGTATTACCTTTACCCCTGGAGGTTCTCTTAATAAAAAAGTATAATTAAAATTATCAATTCTATAATCAAAGACTGTAGACTTAATTCAGTAAAAAAATTTATTGTCTCATAAGACCAAGGCTGCGTTCAAGAACCGCCAACGGGAAAAAAGCGGTTTTTTCTCCTATGAGTTTATTTTGGCAACGCTACGTCATATATTGTTGAACACAATTTTGGTGCGTTGTTCTGTTTTGATTAAAATGGCGTCAGCTGGAGCATTTTAAAACAGCTCGTGAAATACCAAACCTCAACCAACTTAATTGAGATTTAAATAAATTTGGCTAAAACTCTTTTGAAAGCAAATTAGATGTTTGTTGGTATTAATTATTTTCTCGAAATTGTGGGCAATTTTGAAACTTTTCTGAATTATCCGCCAAACACTTTTTTATACCTCGCTTACAAATTATTAGTCGCCATGACGTTTGACGTCCCGAAACGAATGCGCTACGAAAGAACCTGCTCCACTATCCGATTACTTTGTTAACGGTCCGATTAGCAACGTGACGTCAAAACCGGAAGTGAAAAAAAATCGTTAAACGAAGCATCAGACTTGTTCTTGAACTGAGCCTAAAACTGAAATTATTTAAATATAGCGAGCTTCATCGATTATATAACTCTAAATGGTTAGGGAATGTGGTTGGATGGTCGTAAGGAAGAACAGTTTATAATGAGACACAAAGGATTACCAGGATCTGAAGTAACCATGATCAGGTCCTAGTGGTAGCTTTGTAATAAAAAAGAAACAGGCTAGAGAAATAGTGCGAGGTAATGAGGGTATTTGACAAACGCGAAAGTACGGACTGTAGATA
Source organism: Phalangium opilio (assembly GCA_019434445.1). Lineage (NCBI taxonomy): Eukaryota > Metazoa > Arthropoda > Arachnida > Opiliones > Phalangiidae > Phalangium > Phalangium opilio. The sequence goes on along the minus strand of JAEQBA010003404.1, from coordinate 33,114 downwards.
AATCTCCTCCCCTAAAATGAAAAAAAAATAATTCTTTTTTATCGTAGAGCTTTTTCCCCCCTTGAAAAAAGAAACAAAATACGAATACTAGTAAATTCTAGGTAATTTGGTTTCCATTTTTAATTACGGATCCCTAGTGGGTTTTTCAAAAGAATCACTGAAAATAATAATTATATATTGAATTTAGCTTTAAATACAAAATATAAAATTTGAAAAGTTTTAAGGTTACAGCCGAGAATATAGGGTTCCTGACACAAAAATGACAGTGCTATTCTTAACAATTTTAGGTCCTATTAATTGGAAAAATTGGTTGTTTTATTATCAATTTCAATATCTTCTAAACCAGGCCTCTCGTTCAAGGTACTCTGAACTTTACCGTTAAGCAATTATTTTACGCTTGTTTATTGACCTTAATCTTCAAAACTGCCTGCTTTCATATTTTCTAATAATCGACATCAGAGAGCTAGGCGCCATCTATCATAATTTAAAAGAGCCGGCAAATAAAAAACGGAACGTGATGCACCGAATATCGAAAAATTCTACAGTATATCCAATCAATAAATGGGTAATAAAGTTTGCACCTCCATTACGCTGTATGTACAATCAAGTTTATCATCAGGAAGCTGTTTTATTATCTTAAAGCCGTGTCCTGTGGATTTACAGTGACATTTCCATTGCGCGGGGAATTGTTTTCATTCGGAATCCCTTTGAATCTCGAGGCTTTTCACGTGTTCATATGAATATGGTGAATATGGTATCTCTTAAGCGAGTTGATCATTCCTTATTAAATCTGTTCTAATTAAGTAGCTACTATTGTGGCCCAGCTTTTAGTCGTTAAAAATGGTGAATATCTTTTAATATGTATGGTTGCGTGTCGTGGGAGAATTGTTGGCTTTATAATAGAACTTTCCCTGTTCTTCAGACCCCTTTTTCATTTTTCATAATGTTTTCTCTATTCGGGTTCCCTTTAATAATAATTTTGAAAAGTTTTTGGTTCAAGATTAAGGAATAAAAGATCGATATATTCTTTTGCTACAAAAGCCGCCCGTCCTGCGCCACCATGTCTTTCGATCCCCATTCACCCCCCTTCAAACTATCCGGGAATTTAATCGAGTTTTCACCAAAAACAATTTTAAACTATATAAAGGGTCAATGAAATGGTATTCCACAAATCGGCGTAGACACAAAATTAGTTTTTTCCCAAATCCCGAATATAGTACTGAGCATAGAGAGATTGTTCTAGATTTGATGGCAATCACTCGTCTTCGTATTTCAAAATTCACTGGTTTCAAGAGAGTTTAAAATAATTTTATCTCTTCGAGACCCGTTCTAATTTAGGCCTTTAGGGGTACGAAAAAGTGAACTCCAACGTTTCACTTTATTGAAATATGTGAAATAACATTTTAAATTCCAAGCGAGACTTGGATATAGCCTTTTTCTAGATATGACAAGTAAGTATTATTTAAACTTAACAGATGCTAGATTTGAAAATATAAGAAAGCTATCTTCGATGGTACAAAATAACTCTTTTACAATATAGCTTTGAAAATTACAAAATAGGTTTCAAGAAGGTGAAAAAAATTTTAACTCTTTTACAATATAGCTTTGAAAATTACAAAATAGGTTTCAAGAAGGTGAAAAAAATTTTAACAATTTTTTGAGTGGTTAATAATTACCAACGTTAGAAAAAGTATTTTTAAGAACGAAAATACTTAAAGGGAGGATGAAGTGAAAAATCAAGTGTTTTTTATCGATTCATCTTCTAATTATAATGCATAGTGAAACATTCTGGAGATACATCCGAATGATTTTAAAATTCGAATTAGGTTCAGATTTTAAGGATAATTTGAAATAAGCCCCTCCGACCAATCGCGTAACGCCCTGTCTTGTTGTTTACTATAATTTCGTGGCATGTTACTAAATCCTCATTTTAATCAAAACTATATACTGCTTATTTATTATTTCTAGCAATATGCACTTGAATTCGATATTTCTCTCTGAAAAGAGCCCCCTGTAGACGAACATGAGATTGACAGCTTGTTTTGGACGTGCGGTTTAATGACATTCCTGCTTGCACTAAACGGCAGGGAACCGAGATAATATATTCCTTCTCGCTGGCTTTTACAAAGAAAATTCTGATACATTGACTTCCCTTCCAATAAAGACGCCAAGGAAAAAGGTTCGCAAAATTTATGATGATTTTTCGATCAACTACTATAAAAGTGGAAAAGTATTTCTTAAAAATAAGAGTAATAATGGATGCACCAACTACAAAGGTAAACTTAAATAGGTGGAATTTCAAAACAGTTCGGATGTCACGAGTCCTTTTCCCAATCGCATTTTATCAAAAGTCTCTTATATCAAAAGCTTCCAATACTATACAGGGTGTTTGTGAAAAGTCCATCAATAATGAAAGGGCGTATTTATTGGGCCATTTTGAGTCGAAAATGTTCTATGACATTTTGCCGTCCGAGCCACCGTTTTCGAGTTATGATTTGAATATTTTAGGGATGACCCCTTTATTAAATTAGCGCTGTCTTTCAATTTCTTAATTAAATTTAAGGGGTCATCCGTAAATTACTCCAATCATAACTTGAAAACAGTGGCCCGAACGGAAAAATGTCATAGAACATTTTCGACTCAAAATGGCCCAATAAATACGCCCTTTCATTATTGATGGACCTTTCACAAACACCCTGTATAAGAATCCCGTCAGCTTTAATATTTCTTGTTCATTTTAAAAATGTATCGAAACTCACGGAATCGCTCGCGTCTCTTATGGAGCTTAAATCAATAGAAGGTTAGAAACTCCTATCGAATACTAATCGTTTTAGTGTGGAATATTTTAATGTTACGTCAAATGTAATGGAAAATAATTGAAGCCATCGCATTCCGCCTTATTCGAATTGCCCGCAACCCAATAAATTACGTATAGACACGAATAACTCAACAACAATAAGTATAAAATGCACTCAAAGATAAAAATGGTGTTAATTGCCGACTAACACCAATTCCACCTACCTAAAACTTGATTATTTGTTTATTTCTCCATGAACACTAGCTTGTGTTAGAAGAATAAATGGCAGTTTGGATCAGGGGTGAGAGCCAATATAAATAAATACCCTCCAAGCAGTAATGGATCAAAGAAAGTAGCCTCTTTCTATATCATGATGAGGAACACCGTTTGTTTAAGAGAAATAGTGTCGCGTCAGTATTCGTACGGATAAGTCGGAATAGGCTTATTCTTAAGTGAGACGACAGTTGTATGGTACGTTTAAATATTCTTTATTCGGAATATGAACAAGGGGTCGCCGGAGCCTAAGTCAGGGTTGCGGGGACGTTCTCTCGGATAGGGGCTGGACAACAAGGGTCTTATCCCTCTATCTGAGAGCGGAGAACTTAGACGAACTAGTAGGGGCTGGACACCAATGGTCTTATCCCTCTACTGTCGCCGAAGCGAATCTCTCGAATGCCCGTGCGAGGGGTCCTTTTATACCCGAGCGGCATGGGTGGCCCATAAACCAGGAGAGCTGGCCGGTTCGCACGGGCTTTCATGATCTTATCTTGGCTCCGTGGCTAATCTATACCTGACAGTTCCCCGCAAAGGAAAAGGCCTTCCCGGCGGTTACAAAAAGGGACCAAGACAAAATAATTGGCAAAAAATACAAGCAATGTACACAAGAAATTAGTAAAACAAGACAAAAAATATTCAAAACAAACTCAAAAATAGGGTTATGATTAAAGTTACGATTATAAATCAGGGATAAATTTACAAACCAAACTGAGATGATATTATTATTAGCATTTTTTTTTATTGGTGACGTTGGAGTTCAGTCCGGATTCTCCGCCGGAGAGCGGGTACGTCCGCGGCGTTAAAATTGTACTCACCACGTATGATGGTTAACCGCGCGAATTCACAACAAAAAATACGACTGTCAACACCATGCATTTGCCGCGGTAGTAGGGGCACAGTCCGATCGAAATTCTCAAAACACATATCAATAATACCCCGCAGTGATGTTTCGCGCTGGAAGAAGGCGAGAAGTTCTGCTAGAAGATTAAGATTCGGTGGAAACGAGTCCAAGTGTTGAAAGCGGTGGTGGTCAAGGTCGAAGGCGACCAAGCTCCAATGGTTGAAACGGTTAATCGAGATAAGTAGTATTGAATAGCCGAAGAGGTCTTCCTCTTGGTCGACGAATGTTGAGGCTTTCGCGGCCCCTACCTTTTGCAACGTGGTGTAGAAAAGGCAAGGGTAGATGAAGGTGGAACGGGATGCGGTGCGGTTGATGAGTGCAAGATATGCGTCGATGATGTCCGGGGTGAGGCAGTGATCACGAATATTGCGACAGGTGGTTGGACATATCGGTTCCAATACCGAGAGGTGAAGGTCCAAGCGAGACGTGGCAAATGATGTCATAGGGGAGAGTTGAGTAATCCGGGTATTACGTGCAACAGCCCGACGTTGCTGTTTGCGAATTAATTTGCTATAACGCATTAAAATGGTGAAGGGTAACCGTAGCGATCTGGTGAGAGACGGTGGCGTGTTGAGCGTCGGAGAGTTGAGGGACAAGTGTCAACTGGTGAAGTAAGACTAGGCCCGGATTGCACGAGATTTTTTCCAATGCTGGGTACCATTATGGGTACAATGGGATTGGTTCTGGTAATGGATGAAGGAGCGATCTGGTCCTGATGGAACGTAGTGGGCGCCTCTTCGGTGTTAAAAATATGGGTCACTGGGGTGTCGTGAAAGTGAACTTTCTTCTGAAAGGGTAGTCGGGGATGGTATGGTTTCAAACGTTCCGCCGAGACAATATCTTTCTTCTTGCCAGTAGAATCCACTACTTCAAAATTGTTGGGCGCTGTTTGGCGAATAATACTGTAGGGTCCGCTAAATTGGTGTAACAGCTTTTCTGAACGCCCGGGGACACGTCGGGGAGTTCGAAGAAAGACGAGGTCGCCTTCGCAGAAAGTCACTTCGCGGCGGCCTTTATCAAAGCGTTTTTTGTCTCTGTCTTGCGCTAGCGTTTGACGTTCGGCTGCCATGTTTCGAGCTCGTTGAGCATATACGATATTGTGTAGTCCGAAAGGGGTGTTAAGAGCCCTGGCCGGGAGGTCAAGGGCGGCGTCTAGGTTTAAATCGGCTTCGTATCCGTGTAAAAGATAGAATGGGGAATAGCCGGTAACACTGTGTATTGAAGTATTATATGCAAAAACAAGGTGGGGAAGGAATTGGTCCCAATCAGAGTGTTCTTCGGAGACATACTGAGACATCATATCGGCTAAGGTTTTATTGAATCGTTCAGTTTGACCGTTGGTACGTGGGTGGTAAGCGGTGGTGGTATTATGGTGTACTTTAAAAAGTCGTGTTAGTTCTTGGAGAAGGGCATTGACAAATTCTCGGCCCCTGTCAGTGATGAGCTCGCGGGGGGAGCCATACTTTAATAGTACGCCTTTCAAAAGAAAGGATGCTGCTTCCTCAGCGGTCCCACGAGGCGCCGCGGCGGCAACGACCATCTTTGTACAATAGTCGGTACATACGAAAATGTGTTTATTGCCAGAAGTCGAGTCGGGGAATGGGCCCAATTTATCTAATCCAATTCGTTCGAATGGCTTTGTAGTGGGGGGTATTGGTTGTAAAAACCCAGCCGGTCGGAATGGGTAGGTTTTCTGTTTGTTGCATGGAATGCATGAACTGACATAGTTAACAACGTGTTTTAACATTTTCGGCCAAAAGAAGCGCTGTTTTACTCGCTCCCAGGTACGGCGAAAGCCTAAGTGGCCCGAGGCGGCGTCGTCGTGTAGTGCCTTTAAAATCAGGGAACGGATTTCTTTGGGAGCGACCATTACTAGCTTGAACCCTTCGTCAGTTTTTACTTGGCGATGGAGGAGATCTCCCATCAACTTGTAGGGCTTAACTGCTTTCGCGACGATCTTCGTATTGTGTCCCCCAGGATTTTCTAAGTATTGGATAATAGGTCCGAAGAAAGGTTCTTCTCTTTGAAGTTTAGCGATATCGAAGGCTCGAAGTTGGTTCATTGTGTTGGCTTGATTGACGGCAGCTATTAGGAGGGGTATCTCTTCTTGGGGGGCCCCACTAAAAGGGGCTCGCGATAGAGCATCGGCGTCCTTGTGTATCCTTCCATTTTTATGGGTTATAACGGAGTCAAATTCTTGTAATTGAAGCGCCCACCTGGCCAATCTTCCATTAGGGTTACGAACGGATTTCAACCAGCATAAGGCGTGGTGATCCGTCACAACTTTGAAGGGTCGTCCATAAAGGTACGGCCGGAATTTTTGCGTCCCATATACTATTGCCAAACATTCCCGTTCGGTGGGACTGTAATTTTGCTCTGCTTTATTTAAAAGACGACTAGCGTAGCCGATGACATGCTCCTTCCCCAGACGTCGTTGTTTAAGGATTGCTCCAATCCCATAGGCGGAAGCGTCGGTGTGGAGTTCGAACTGATCTTCAAAAATCGGATGAGCCAGGATAGGTGATGATGTTAGTTTTTCCCGAAGTGTGTTGAATGCTGTTTCCACCTCGGAGGTCCATTCAAATGGCGCATTTTTAATGGTGAGGTCCGACAGGGGCTTGGCTATGGACGAAAAGCCTTTTATAAACCTTCGGTAATAGCCGGCGAGGCCCAAAAAGCGTTGGACTGCCTTGACGTTTTCTGGACGTGGGAAATGAGCCACGGCATCTATCAAATGAGGGTCGGGGTAGACCCCGTCGCCGTCAATAACGTGGCCAAGGTATTTAATACGAGTTTGGGCAAAAGAGCACTTTTCCGGCTTTATTTTCAAGCCAGTTTCTTCGAGGCGCTTCAAGACTGCTTCTAGATGTATGAGGTGTTCGTCGAAGGAGCGGGAGAAAATTATAATGTCGTCGAGATATGCAAGCGCGACTTGCCACATCAGGGACCCAAGAACCTTGTGCATTAGGCGCTGGAAGGTGCCAGGGGAATTACATAGGCCCATGCCTAGGACATTAAACTCGTACTGGCCGTCGGGTGTAACAAAGGCTGTTTTTTCCTTATCTTCCTCATGGAGTTCGACTTGGAAATATCCTTGTGCTAAGTCTAGGGTAGTAAAAAGTGATGAGCCCGATAGGCGGTCCAAGGTGTCGTCTATTCTGGGAATCGGATGCACGTCCTTTTTTGTGACGGCGTTTAGTTTGCGCCAGTCTACGCAGAAACGTAGGGTTCCGTCTTTTTTCTTGACCATGATTACCGGCGCGGCCCAAGGCGAGCAGGATTCTCGGATGATATTGCCCTCGAGCATTTTGTCGACTTCTTTCTTAATGGTCTCCCTTTCGCTTTGGTCCCATTGAACCGAATTCCAATTCGACAGAAGGGGGGTTTTTTTGGGGTCCCATTCGACCGAACGTAGCCAAAGGTGCGATTTTATTATAGTCCCATTGGACCGAAATTCTATTGAACTGGAAGAAGACATACTGTGTGGTTTTGCATTAAATATATTTTTAATTTCACAACTTATTATTGTTAAAATAAATGTGAGTTGAAAATGTATTACTGCACTTATTTTAACTACGTTTTAATTACGGCGAACCTCACCTCACCTACCCTAGCCTAACCTAACCTAACCTAACCTAACCTAACCTAACCTAACCTAACCTAACCCAACCCAACCTTGTTTGGAGGTAAAAATATTATTTATATGAGTATTAAAAGCCCGCCTCTTACCACGAACAATTTATTAGCAATAATAGAAATATTTTGGAAAAGATGTCAGATAATTAATTGGAGAATATTTTGGAAAAGGTTGCAGCTAATTAATAGGAGAATATTTTGGAAAATGTGGCAGCTAATTAGTAGGAGAATGTTTTGGAAAAGGTTGCAGCTAATTAATAGGAGAATATTTTAGAAAAGGTGGTAGCTAATTAAAAGGAGAATATTTTGGAAAATGTGGCAGCTAATTAGTAGGAGAATGTTTTGGAAAAGGTTGCAGCTAATTAATAGGAGAATATTTTGGAAAAGGTGGCAGCTAATTAATAGGAGAATGTTTTGGAAAAGGTGGTAGCTAATTAGTAGGAGAATGTTTTGGAAAAGGTTGCAGCTCATTAATAGGAGAATATTTTGAAAAAGGTGGCAGCTAATTAATAGGAAAATCTTTCGGAAAAGGCGGGAGCTAATTAATTGGAGAAAATTTTTGGAAAAGGTGGTAGCTATTTAAAGGGAGAATATTTTGGAAAAGGTGGTAGCTAATTAAAAGGAGCATATTTTGGAAAAGATGTCAACGAATTATTGGAACCAAACCAAACCTAACCTAACCTAACCTAACCTAACCTAACCTAAGCTAACCTAACCTAACCTAAGCTAACCTAAGCTAACCTAACCTAAGCTAAGCTAAAATAACCTAACCTAACCTAACCTAAGCTAACCTAACCTAACCTAACCCACCCGAAACCAAAATATTAAAATTTTAATTTAAAGACATTGATGGAACTACCATTAAGACTGTACTTCATTTTAAGCACAATTTGATTATTAATTCTATATATCTCTTGCCTTGAAAGGAATTAAAGTGAGCGTTTTAATTAGTATCACGAAACATTTACTTTTAATATTATTAACATACCTTTCGGAGATTCGAACCAACAACCTATCGCTTCGCAGTCCAACATCTTATCCACTACACCACCGAATCGGTGACGGCTACAGTGTTTCAAGTTATATTCATGTATTTTTAGGGGCATATTCGGACGATTGGGATTTCGGTCCATCGGGAATATAGCCATTGGGCTGGAAATCTAAAATCATTGCGGGATATTCGGTCGAATGGGATTTCGGTCCATTGGGAATTCGGTTGAAAGGAACGATACCTCCCTTTCGGCGTATGATTTGCGATAAGGTTGACACCTAACCGGTGCTGCTGTTCCTGTGTTAATGCGATGCGGTACGAGTGATGTGCGACCAAGGTCAGTGCTGTGTCTTGAAAATATCTTTGGATATTTACGTAGCATAGTTCTTAATGTGTTTGTCTCTTGATGGGTTAGTTGGGTTCCGATATGGAGGTCGTCGGGTAGGGTTTCGCTTGATGAGATATCATTTTCCAGATAGTTGAGGTCTGTGACACGGTATCCATTTCCCACCAGGGTATCGGCTTTTAGACTTATCGTCTGCTTGGTGGGGTTTGCTACCCGTAAGAATCCTTGGCCTTTGTGAAATTCCGTAAGAGTTTTGCAAGGAAGCAGACCGTGTTGTTGGGCTACTCTATCGGCCCCCTCGATGAGAAGGGTGGCCTCGTTTTCGGAACACGTGACTCTCAAGATGGCCTCTGATGTAGGTGGAATGGAGAGATCATTTAGGATACGAATTTTAATTGGTTCGTCAGAGTCCGATGGGTGATCAAAGGTGAGGGTCTCGTTTTCAATGGATACTAGTGATGACCCAAAGTCAATCACGACCCGGTTCGTGGAACAGAAGTCCAATCCAAGTAGTAAGTCGTACGTGAAATCATTAATAACAAAAGCATCGATGTTGTGCTTCTTTTTCCCGAGTTGAATGCAGGTATTGACTTTTCCGACAGGTTTTATGCCGTCACCGTTAGCAACTCTGAAGACTATGTTTTCGGCTGGCGTTATTCTTAAGTCTAGCCCCCGGGCGGTTTGTTGACTGATAATGTTTTTGATGCTCCCGGTATCTAAAACCACGTTTAGTTGGTTATCGGATCCATCTATACAGCCTTTGATCTGTACTAGTTTTTGTTCGGACTGGAGAAGAAGGGGTTGCTCTAAAGGTGTGGCCGGAGGGGTCCGGTTTTGTTTGCGTTGGAAGAGAAGGGGGTGCTCTATAGGCGATGACGGTGGGGTATCCCCTATCTCCACCGTCGGTTGTCGTTTCCCGAATTTCGTGAATTGCTGTTAAATTGGTCTCGATTGTTATTGAATCTTTGCTCGGCCGGTCTATGTGGAGAATCTGATCGTCGCGTAGTCGGGTAGGGGGAGGTAGGTCGTCCCTGGGGGAAGTAAGGAGAAGGACTGCGACCTCTAGATGGTGTTGAATCCCTCCTTGAGGGCTCTCTGTTATTGTTCAGGTAGGGTGATGGACTTCGTCCTCTAAAGTTTGGGGGACCGTCCCTAAAACCACGTTGTAAGTTGCTAGAGGCATCAGGAGTGTTTTGTTCGTGTACTGGGCGAGAAGGAAGATGGGTACGGCAGTAGGAGGTTAGATTGTCGGTACGAGTGCATAGGGAACATCGATTGCTATGATGTATGTGACCTAAGTCGGACCGGAAGTGGCGATTTTCTTCCCTCATTCGGCGGTTATCCTCTCGTATTTCGCTGTTTTCCTCTTTGAGGAGACGATTTTCGTCTTTTAAGCTCCGTAGTTCCTTTTTTAGTTTGGAGAGTTCCTCGTCCTCGGGGGCTTGATAGAGGCAGGGTGTAGTAGCTGCGGGTGTAGCTGGGACGGAGTTACCGGCCAAAGCCGTTGCCAAAACATCCATGATGCGGCTTTCGGAGAAAGTGAAGGTTGACTCCGTGGTAGAAAGGAGTTGGATGTTCGATAGGAAATCTTTTGTAGTGCTAGGGTTCATAAGGACGATTTTTTCCCGTAGCTGCGGTAGTAGGCCCCTGAATAAATGATGAACTTTTTCTACTTCAGGCATTGAGGGGTTGACGCGGGAGCATAAGTCCGTGACGTTTCGGAAATAAGTTACCGGTGATTCACCGGGTTGTTGCTTGCGGGATAGTAATTCATTGAATGTGGCTATTGAATTTCGGCCAAATTCTGATATCAGTTCAGCTTCCCATTCTACCCAAGTAGGGGTAACTTGAGCGGCGTCGTTTTGTCGGATTTTCGACGAAAACCAATTGATCGCCTTGCCTTCAAGGACCGTGGGCAGGCTGGATATGCGGCTATGGTCGGCCTGTATCACTTTCTTAAAAACCGTTAGCCAGTCGCACACGTCCTGGGAGTCTGGGTTGAATCGAGGAGCGTCTCGCGCTATATTAACGGCTTGAATCGCAGCGGCTACGGCAGCGGCGATTTGGTCGGGAGTAGCGGCCATATTTGTTTGGAAGCAAGTGGTTCGGTTTCTCGGTGCAGAAATACCTCGTCGGGTGACGGGAAGAAGACTCGAAAACTCGGGTTCGAGATTTTTATGTCGGCGGGAAAATCTTTTTTCCGACGTCTCGGCAGTTCTGGCGGAGCTTGGCCCGTATGGTTCGTCGACGGGATCGGCTAAATCAGCTGCGTTATAGTCGAACGGAAATCGAGGGGGAGAAATACTTTCTTCGGGTGAGCCGTAGATTTCGGTATCGGAAGACTCTGGGTCGCTCATACGCAGTAGATCTATTGGATGTACGGACAAATCGTGCCCCGCGCCTCCACCACTTTGTCGCGTCAGTATTCGTACGGATAAGTCGGAATAGGCTTATTCTTAAGTGAGACGACAGTTGTATGGTACGTTTAAATATTCTTTATTCGGAATATGAACAAGGGGTCGCCGGAGCCTAAGTCAGGGTTGCGGGGACGTTCTCTCGGATAGGGGCTGGACAACAAGGGTCTTATCCCTCTATCTGAGAGCGGAGAACTTAGACGAACTAGTAGGGGCTGGACACCAATGGTCTTATCCCTCTACTGTCGCCGAAGCGAATCTCTCGAATGCCCGTGCGAGGGGTCCTTTTATACCCGAGTGGCATGGGTGGCCCATAAACCAGGAGAGCTGGCCGGTTCGCACGGGCTTTCATGATCTTATCTTGGCTCCGTGGCCAATCTATACCTGACAATAGCGTTACTTCAATGGGAAATGCATAAGATACTTATTTTTACTATGATACTTATGTTAGGAGGAGTAAGTGGGCGGGAATGTATGGGCGTCCTGGAAGCTTTTGGTGCAAAATGTTTATGTGATAATCATTTAATTGAATATCAATAATTCTTTTCTAGGCCAATCTGCCCCGTCAATTATAATGGAACCTATTCCGCCTCGTATCAATCCGCGCCATAAACCGCGTCAACTTTCGCCCTTAGTTAGCTTTTGCATTTCATTTAACTCGTTTAGATATGCTAAAAATAATGTGGTCACCGCTATTTGATCGCTTTTACACCAGACACTTTTAAACCGTCGTCAATCGTTTAGGAAAATTCAAAATGATAACATTTTTGTTTTATTTATTATTATTGTTACCAAAGTGAATACGGCTTTAGCGCATCTACACCCGTTTGGTTCCATAATTGTTATTTTTTTCTCGCTAATATATTTTCCTAAAATTATTCAGGCACCAACCAGCTTATTCCTTAGAAAGGAGTTTACTGTTTTTATATTGACGTCGGAAAATATGGGTTGAGCCTTTATCAACGAATAGAGAAATTAATATGACAAAGTACATCCAAATATGTAAATTCCTTATTTTACTGATCATCTTTATAATTAAGAAGAATAAAAGAAACAATTTTTTTCGTTCGAGACTATTACGTGTCAAATTAGAAACAAAACGATACTATCTCTACTTACCTAAGTTAATTTACTTATTTAAGTAGCTACGTTCTAATTATAAAAATCATTAAAAAGCGGTACGGTAGTGGCCCTTGGGACGTGCCTGAACCACTAAAAACCCTGATAAACCCTGGAACGGATTCCTTCTCCCATATTAGAGATTAAGAAATAGCGAAGCGACAAGTAGTTCTTCTTCTTCTTAAGAACCAACTTTGAACTGGAGAAAAAGTTACGAATACACAAGGGTTAGATCTGGAAAGCCGATCAGCCAGCGAGCCGTAAGGGTTTAACGTTTTTAGCAGCTGATGCCTTTTTTATGGATGACTGCCGGCATTGAACCGTGAAAAACGTTGGCAGCCACTAAAAGGAAACGTTTAAATCAAATTTCTATACTTCATTTTCCACGCCAGAAGGCGCCACCCGCCGAAACCACGCCAACCCCTTGACACCTTCAAACTTCCATGCCCTCTCAAGTTGCAACGTCTTACCAAAGAGCAAGTGTCACGTGTAATGTGTAATGTGTGCGTCTTTTATTTAAAAAACAAAGTTGAGTAAAGTAGTTGGGTCGTGTGAAAAAGTTGGCGTATCTGGAAGTGGCCTAACCGTTTGGTTATATTTCTCCGCTGGTGAACGGAGGAAAGCGGTTATGGTTTCAACCGTTTTTGGAAAGATTTCCACAGATCAGGAAAACTTTCAAATGTTAGCGAATTTAAAGTTTTTCCGAAGTGGCCCTCTAACGTAAGATTGAGCACAAAGATCTGTTTATTTATTTATTATAAATTATTATATTTTATATTTCTATAAAGCCAATCATCGTCGGGGAATTTTAAATCAAAAGTAACTCAAAGTAAATAGAAGGAAACTTAAAGAAATTGAAATCTGAAAATACAACCTGTGGCACCGATGTTTAGGATCAGCGAATTTTGCTTACGATATTTTTATTGTGGAAAGGACAATGCATCATGAAGAACATAAGCCGCAATATAGGCTTAAATGGGATGGGGGGAAAAGAAATGAAAATGTCTAACCACCATATGTCGGGATTTGGCAAAATATATTACTCCTAGATTACTTGGTTTATATCCGTTTGTTCCCAAATCTCTTATCCATATTTCTTTTGAATTTACTGCAGAAGATAATCTAGTCTTTCCCTTTAATTTAAGTTCAAGTGCAGTTGAGATAATTTAGGAAGCCGGGGCGTATTGGTACACGAGGTTAATTGAAGTACGCGGATGAATTTGTGAAAATATGCGTGTTGAACGTGACGTTGTGTTTTGATCGTGGCCCCCCTAGAAGGGACTGTAAGCGTAAACTTTTGCAAATGATCCTGTTTTGGAACGGGAGCTAAAGTTTATATGAGCGCAATAAATTCTCACTCGTTTTTACGATCGGGGAATTTCCAGTTTAAAAATTTCTAGCCCGCTCTGGAGTTCCAGTAATTTCGAGATCTATCCATTTTGTTGGATACAACCTACAGGTAAACCCTAAACTCGATTGACAAACAGAGCTAAAATATTTAAAATCAATAATTTTGGCCTTGTGCCGAATAAATAGTTTAGACTTGAAAGTAAAAACTATTCGCTATGATGATGAGGGAGGGGGGGGGGGAGTTCTGTTAAAGAGATAATGATATGACCATATAATAATTTTTAATCGATCCCCTATTGTTAAAATAATACATATCAAAAATTTCAAACTTAAAGGCAAGCTTAGCCTCACGTTAATAAAGGAACTCTACCTTTTTATCAAGATAAACTAAACTGCAGGCAGAATAAGTTTAGATTAGAATTTCCCTTTTGTCAACTTTCCTATGGAGTTTTTAGCACTTTTTCTTTCACGATTGCGTAACACAGTTTCCATTTGATATTATGGTTAGTTCCAGACATACATACAGGCATAAATATGTCCCAGAAACTACCTACACTGCGTAATGATAGAGACTTACAGCTCGAGCTATTTCGAGAACGACAAGCGAGAATTGACTACAGTCGGTTAATTTTGCAGGGCTTTCATCTTCCTATTTAGTCTGCAGTACTAAGCCTTTGACAGTGCCTCACCAGGCGTCGCTTTACCACAATCTATGACGTTTCACCTACGTCACTTCATGACAAGCTCTCGTGTCAATAGCCAGTGGCAAACTTACGGTACATATAAACCAGTTTATTAAATGCTTGGAATGCAGCTTTTAAATTCTCGTACTAAGTGGAGGCAGTTTATTAATTTTTACGATATTTGAAGGTGGTCCTGGAAGCTTCTGTTCTCATTTTATTTTCAGATATATAATGTTTTAAATGAATTTAACGTAATAAAATAGAACTAACCGCCTTCATATGGGATAGCAAAACTATTCGCCCAAGCTTCACGAATATAAACCGTACGATGCACGAGCTAGTACATCAAAATCACTTGAAATATCGCAGAACTTGGAAGACCATTAGCAGTTCGTGGTTATTTAGGAAATCCTCCAAATTCCCTTTAAGAATTTATTCATTCTTCTACGTATTTCAGAAAGTTGTTTTGTTGTTTTTTATACAAACTAATTATTTAATTTGAACAATCTTCATATTTGATAAAAGTAGCACTATTTAAGAAGTAGTTTGCTTGAGTTCCTTCAGGCTGCCATTATGTCCGTTAAGAATTTTTTTAAATGAATAGTTCGATATAAGAGCAGGATTCATAGCAGTGTAATTTCAATATAGGCGAGTTTTGAAGCTATTAATATTCTGGCAGAGACCAATTCGATATCGTCGTGGGGAGAGGAAGAACGGGGGGGCGAGGCCGGAAGGGAGAGGGATCTTTTCGTAGACGGAATTGAAGAAGGTCTCATCGAACCAACGATAACCCTCGAAAAAAAGACGCCTTTTCCATCTTTTCCCACGTTCGTGCCATTCTTAACTATAGACGCCGCTCTTCGTTGCCATGGCAATTGCGTCACTCCCACTCCTTGTTAATTCTATTTTGAAGCAGAGAGAATAATTTTACGAGGGACGGTATGACAGTGTGCGAGGCTCTGAGTATATATAAATATACGCTGTTTCGAATATACAGGGTGTTTGTGAAAGGTCTATCAATAATGAAAGGGCGTATTTATTGGGCCATTTTGAGTCGAAAATGTTCTATGACATTTTGCCGTCCGAGCCACTGTTTACAAGTTATGATTGGAGTAATTTACGGATGACCCCTTAAATTTAATTAAGAAATTGAAAGACAGCGCTAATTTAATGAAGGGGTCATCCCTAAAATATTCAAATCATAACTCGAAAACCGTGGCTCGGACGGCAAAATGTCATAGAACATTTTCGACTCAAAATGGCCCAATAAATACGCTCTTTCATTATTGATGGACTTTTCACAAACACCCTGTAGACACCCTAAGCTTCATGGAATTGCTAAAAAAATTCGTCTGCACCTCGTGTTCATGCGGTTGTACTTTTCTATGCTATATTTCGCAAAGAAAAAACGTCCTAGGGGGGGGGGGTTAATCCTTGCCGACGTTTACGCTTTACTTAGAGACTGGATAACGAAAAAAACAAATTACTCGGAAATAATGGCATAGAACATTAACTTTACTCTCGTAAAACCCGTAGTTCAGAACTTTGATCATTTGTGTTCAATTAAAGGAGAATGTTTGTTGGACGCTTTGTTAAATATTTTAAATTTATGAAACAATAATGGCTTTTATGTTATTTTATTTTCGTTTGCCTGTCTCTTTCATTCTCCCTTTAACCCCGCTACTTCCTACTCCTCGTGTTTTTGTTCTCGTTTTCTGTAGAAGGAGGCAGCACTCTCTTTTGGTTTTGAACGGTTGCGGCGTTGAGTGAGATAGAAGATTGCGTGGGCTCAAATATGTTCTTGATAAGGAGGGCAATTTCGTGGCTGTCACTTTGGCGGGAGAACCACTCAACTGAATTATATATTATACATCTACGGAAGCGAAAATTCCAGACTCCCTAATCGTTATTCCAGGCAATGTCGACAACACCGTCTTGCTCACGGTGTTTCATCATTTATAATACTCGTAGCTACCTAACATTTAGTTGAGAAGATCGTTTTTGAGAAATTCACATGAATTATGTGAATTTGTGAATGTAGTCGCGTTTGTACTAAGGCTGTGCGAGCCTTCAATTTGCTTTGGTCCCATTGAACCGAATTCCCATTCGACAGAAGGGGGTTTTTTTTGGGGTCCCATTCGACCGAACGTAGCCAAAGGTGCGATTTTATTATAGTCCCATTGGACCGAAATTCTATTGAACTGGAAGAAGACATACTGTGTGGTTTTGCATTAAATATATTTTTAATTTCACAACTTATTATTGTTAAAAAAAATGTGAGTTGAAAATGTATTACTGCACTTATTTTAACTACGTTTTAATTACGGAGAACCCCATCTCACCTACCCTAGCCTAACCTAACCTAACCTAACCCAACCCAACCTTGTTTGGAGGTAAAAAGATTATTTATATGAGTATTAAAAGCCCGCCTCTTACCACGAACAATTTATTAGCAATAATAGAAATATTTTAGAAAAGATGTCAGATAATTAATTGGAAAATATTTTGGAAAAGGTGGCAGCTAATTAATAGGAGAATATTTTGGAAAAGGTGGCAGCTAATTAATAGGAAAATCTTTTGGAAAAGGTGGCAGCTAATTAATAGGAGAATATTTTAGAAAAGGTGGTAGCTAATTAGTAGGAGAATGTTTTGGAAAAGGTTGCAGCTAATTAATAGGAGAATATTTTGGAAAAGGTGGCAGCTAATTAATAGGAAAATCTTTTGGAAAAGGTGGCAGCTAATTAATAGGAGAATATTTTAGAAAAGGTGGTAGCTAATTAAAAGGAGAATATTTTGGAAAATGTGGCAGCTAATTAGTAGGAGAATGTTTTGGAAAAGGTTGCAGCTAATTAATAGGAGAATATTTTGGAAAAGGTGGCAGCTAATTAATAGGAGAATGTTTTGGAAAAGGTGGTAGCTAATTAGTAGGAGAATGTTTTGGAAAAGGTTGCAGGTAATTAATAGGAGAATATTTTGGAAAAGGTGGCAGCTAATTAATAGGAAAATCTTTTGGAAAAGGTGGTAGCTATTTAAAGGGAGAATATTTTGGAAAAGGTGGTAGCTAATTAAAAGGAGCATATTTTGGAAAAGGTGTCAACGAATTATTGAAACCAAACCAAACCAAACCAAACCTAAACTAACCTAAGCTAACCTAAGCTAACCTAAGCTAACCTAAGCTAACCTAAGCTAACCTAACCTAACCTAACCTAACCTAACCTAACCTAACCTAACCTAACCTAACCTAACCTAACCTAACCTAACCTAACCTAACCTAACCTAACCTAACCTAACCTAACCTAACCTAACCTAACCTAACCTAACCTAACCTAACCTAACCTAACCCACCCGAAACCAAAATATTAAAATTTTAATTTAAAATTTAAAGACATTGATGGAACTACCATTAAGACTGTACTTCATTTTAAGCACAATTTGATTATAAATTCTATATATCTCTTGCCTTGAAAGGAATGAAAGTGAGTGTTTTAATTAGTTTCACGAAACATTTACTTTTAATATTATTAACATATGTTTCGGAGATTCGAACCAACAACCTATCGCTTCGCAGTCCAATATCTTATCCACTACACCACCGAATCGCTGACGGCTACAGTGTTTCAAGTTATATTCATGTATTTTTTAGGGGCATATTCGGACGATTGGGATTTCGGTCCATCGGGAATATAGCCATTGGGCTGGAAATCTAAAATCATTGCGGGATATTCGGTCGAATGGGATTTCGGTCCATTGGGAATTCGGTTGAAAGGAACGATACCTTCAATTTTCGGTTTCGAGTCGAATCTCGAGTATTGAAAATTTTTCTTATCGAATATCGAGTAAATTTGAAAATTTGTTTCGAGTATTTATGGAGTAATTGGAAAATTTGTTTCGAGTGCTCGAATCGAGTACTTGAAAAATTAGTTTCGAGTGCTCGAATCGGGTAGTTGGGAAACTGGTTTCGAGTACTTATCGGGTAATTGGGAATTTTTTTCCACATTTTCTGTTAATTTATGGCTTGTATTATAGACATTTAGAGTAATCTTGCTCATCAACTACTTCAAACAATTCTCAAAGGGTTTTAGTTTTGTTCCTATTAATTTGACAATCAAATTACATTATCCTCTATGACTTTAAACTTTCGGTCTGTAATCGGTTTACCTTAGCAAAAATAATTAGCAGGTATAGAACTTGGTGAGCCCCTTTTCATATTAGTTATGTCTAGGATGAATTAACTTGCTTCATAATTATAACGGAACTCTCCTCTATATTTGTTTTAGTTTGTCCGTTAGCGTAATTACGGCGATGGTACTTCGTGTAATTCAATTTGCACTCGGGACAAACGTCGTCAATCACGCGCTATTATGGTTCTATTAAGTTCCTGAAAAGACTACCTTGAATAAATGCTCCTCAATGATATTGATTCGCCCAAGTATACACTTGCCACCATCCAAGTTCCGGGCCATTTCCAAACATACGTCTTTGACGTACATCAACATCCATAAGTGACAGCTTGCGTTCGCCAACACCCTCTCTACCCACACCCCATCCTCTCCTTGTCTATATTTCCCCATTCTGTAACTAAATATTGATGTTGGAACCATTTATTCACTGTGTCACCACACTAATTATATCAAGGATGATGGGGGTGGTACGAATTCTAAGAGAAATACGCGCCGTAACTACGGAAACGATTGGGTCTGGTGGGGCGCTAAAAGTGGGGGAGGAATACTCGGGACGAAAGGCATGCGGGCAACCTCAGAACTAGAAACTATTTAGCGCCATCGTGTTAGCCTAATTTTGCATAGATATTCCAAAGCTATTTTAAACTGTTTTGCTCATAAATAAAATTTGCAATTGAAACACTAAATTTTAAATAAAGTTAATATTAAATAATTATTGCTTCGAAATAGTTGCTGAAATAATAGTGTACGTTGATGACTTTGCAATAGGGACACGCCGGCAGGTATTTATTTGAAGGCGCTAGACGCGTTTGTTAGAGTTCTTACTTCCGCTTTAAGGAGGATTGAAAAGATTATAAGATTATACATTTGATTAAAAAAAGGAGAATTTAACTTCTAACGCATAGTTATGAAACCAAACATGATTTTACTATGTTTGAAAAACTAACTTTGATTTTGAAATATTTTCTTCTTTTTGCATTGATCATTTTACGCCATAGTTAGAAGTTAAATACATTATTTAATCAAATGATTGATCTCATAATCCTTTCAATCCTCCTTGAAAGCGGAAGTATACTCTTGCAGACGAGTCTAGCGCGTTCAAATAAATCCCTACCGGCCTTTCCCTATTGCAGCGTCATCTACGTACACTATTATGTTAGCAACAATTTCGAAGCAATAATTATTAAATATTAACTCTATATAAAATTTAGTGTTGCAATGGTCAGTTTTATTTATGATCAAAACAGTTTAAAATAACTTTGTCATATGCATGAAAAATTAGGGCAACACAATGGCGCTAAAATTGTCTAGTTCTGAGGTAGCCCACCTGCCGAGTATTCCTCCCCCACTTTTAGCATCCCGCCAAACCCAATTATTTCCGAAGTTAGGGCTTAGAATTCGTATGCACCCCCAACATCCTTGAAAATTACTACTTAAATTTCAATTCAAAGGGTAAGCTAGCATTCCCAACGTTAATTTCAAAGTTGGAAACTATTAAGTCTGATCGTACAATAGCGTCCCTTCTCTCGCTCATATTCTCACTTTGACCGGCTAGAGACTACCTGTAGTTTGGATAAACGTTAGCAATCACGCCATTTCTTATACATTAAAGGGACGAGACCAAGATATATACCCTAATTTTCCAAAATTGTTAAAGAACCATACGCTTGAATTAAAACGTCAACAATAGCTATGCTTAAATTATTTTTGGAATAAAGTTTCTTAAAACGATTTAACTATAATTAAGCTAAATTAATGACGATTAAAATAATTAATGACAATTATATTTATTTAATTATTTAAGTAAAACCTCTTAATTTCGTCTCGACTCGAAGAGGTTAATTTCCTTTTCCCGACTTGTTTTTATTTTAACGCCTGCAGTTAATTAGCAAAAAAAAAGATTAAAAAAGAACTAGGCCTATAACGAGAGTTAACATTTTAGTTTACCAACTTGTTTCATTCAGTTTTCAAAATAACCCGGTTTTTTTTATAAAAACGCAGCCCACCGGGTTTTATTGAGTATTTGGTTTTTTATCTTTTGTAGATTCGTGCATCGTAGAAATTGTCATTCTAATAAAAAATCTTAAAATATTTCATAAAAAATGATAAATACTATTACCTTACATAATACTTTTGAATTTGAATATCTTTATTAAGTGCATTGACTGATGTTTTTTTATAGTGGGTAAACCCAATAAAACCCGTGGGATTTTTGGGCTTTTTTTTTCTTTTTAGTTCGAACCCATGTTTCATTTACTCCTTCAACACGCCTTTAAATTTTGAAATTCAATTCGACTGACCTTGATATACCTGAATACATATTCTTAATTTTTACATCCCACACGCGAGATTAGTTTTTAACAGTGAATTTGAAATCAAATGAATGACCTTGCAATTAGGAGCCTTAACGCCACCCTTTTTAAGTATCTAGTAGTTTTTGTATCGACCCGGTTTTCTCATA
Source organism: Phalangium opilio (assembly GCA_019434445.1). NCBI lineage: Eukaryota > Metazoa > Arthropoda > Arachnida > Opiliones > Phalangiidae > Phalangium > Phalangium opilio. The sequence continues at coordinate 11,959 of JAEQBA010003404.1, read as the reverse complement.
CCCTATCGGGTTTAAAAGATCCATGATATAAATGAAAAATTTTCTCCATTCTTGATAATTCAGCACAGTTCAGACTGGATCAATGAACTTTTGAATGACATTATTAAGCGATTTTTTTAGTATGAAACCAAACAATTTATTAAACAAGCTACAAGTAAAATAAAGTCAATGCCAGGCAATTTTGAACTAGTTTGTTAATTTAAAATTTAGTACCAGCAAAGAGGGTATAAAGAGTGGGAGTAGAAGGCTTTGAAAGTTATCCTCAAAGCTACCGATGTACGCACAATCTACGTAAAAATAAAAAGAAAGCTTTACACTCTAAGAAATGGAAGTGTTAAAAAGGTGTTAAAACGGTGTAAACACCGTAAAAACACCCAAAAGAGTGTTTTATTACCTTGAGTTTTTAGAGGCCAATTTAAAGTGTAAATTCGGTGTAAAATAACACTATTAAAGCACCGTTCGAAATTAAACATGAAAAATTATATTACTGCTGGTTTCTTAAATAAGGTCTTTCATTTATTTTTCATTAATGTTTTAATATTAAAGTCAATTCAAACATTAAAAAATTATTGAAAAACGTACTTGTTAAACCTTTTTTTAAAGATGATATTCATAAAAGACAAGGCGACCCAAGGGCTCGTAATAGTAGCCACATCGTACGAGTGAATAGCCCCTCTATACCCTACCCTAATGAGTGTATAACCTTTCTATACCTTACCCTAATGAGTGAATAGCGCTATCTTTTACAATGCTTAAATAATTTACCGTGCATAAAATCAGAGTGAATAGCCCCTCGATGCTCTACCCTAAACGGTGATAGAATTATCGAAGAACAGATAGTTTTAGTGATTATCCCCTCGATGAGCTTACAACATAGACTTATGCCGATGTTCACTTATCGGTTCTTATGAATTTGTAACATGAACTTATAGTCAGAAGAGTTTTAAAGAGAAAGAATTCGGTAAAACACCCAATAATTGTAATATCCCGGTGCCTTGAGACCATTCTAAAAAGAACGTCAGTAAATACTTGCTTTTGCTTTCAAAATTTCCCTCGATTTCTTTGAATGTTGAAAGAGGGGAGCGTGAAACTCTTATTGTTGACGGGTGAGAGTAATTTTTAAGGGAGGGTATATGGCTAAACCTACCTATCATAATTTCCTTCCTTTTAAAATACACAAACGAAAAATATCACCTCACCACAATTCTCTCCCATTCACTCTCCCTTCAATGACGATCGATAAATTTTATACTGTCTAAGGCAGTTCTATTTCACGACGCCACCACCACCACCAACAGGCCAGGTCAAACTAAGACCCACATCGTAGATGTTCATCATACGATGTGGCTAAAAACAGTTTTATCCTTTAAATAAAATTAACCAAGAAATTGGTAATCTGGCGGTGTTGTACCTTCATAAAACTATGCTAAACGTGTTAGGCGACACTCTTACAGGTGTTAAGCGATACTCTTAAAAAACGAGACTAGGTTAGATACTGGCCTCACAGTAGGGCCAGCTTGAGAAGCCAAAGTGGGGCACTTGCTATTGTGACATGTTTTATCATTATTTTGAGAAAAATTAGAGTACTAAATGGATTTTTTTTTTGTAAAATCTGTAGTGCAAATTAGATTAAACGCGTTTCTGGTGCTCGAAAAACTCTTAGTGAAAAGAAATTATTAAATTTAACAAGAACGTCTATATCTACTGCTTGAATATTATAGCCTCCAAAACTAATTTAATACCCTATGCATTCGTACGAAGTGAAAACTTTCTGTCTTTTTCAGAAGTTTAAAAACCCGTATAAATGACTTTATACGCAACAACCCTCGCTTAAAGAGGTATAGTTCTGCATGTGAGAACTTTCCTCCCTATAGGTGTTGAAGTTGGCTCGAGGAAGAACCCTGCTATGAATATAGCATTGATTGCTAATAATACTGCGGAATGGCGGATAATCAAAATTTAATTAAACAGGAAAACCATACTCGATATTTGAGTTATGCCTCATGAGTGGTCAAAATGTAGCTACTATAATGTTTTTTACGTAATCGGTTTTGCTCTTAAGTCTAGGAAAAGTACTAGAATTTCAACTACTATCCTACCAAATAATCTCCCACTTTTAAAGGTGTTACGCGACACTCTTAAAGGTGTGAAGCGACACTCTGAAAGGTGCTATGCCGCACCCTTTAAGGAGTTGCACAACACTAATATGAGAGTAAAAATTCACTTTCAGTGCGATATAAGAGTTAAAAAGGTGTTAAACTGCACCTCTGTTGCACAATTTTATACCTATCTTTGCCAACAATTGCTCAAATAAGTGTTATTAAACCCTTTCAGGGGTGTAAATGAACACCTGTATCGATGTCAAATTTGGACCCATATAAACTACTTTTAAAGGTGTTAAAGCACACCCCATTTTTTTGAGTGTAAGTGTGATTAAATCCCTTCAGGGGTGTAAATGTACACCTGTAACGGTGTCAAATTTGGACCCATATAAAGTACTTATAAAGGTGTTAAATCACACTCCAATTTCTTAGAGTGTACCTAAAAGCATATTGATCTAAACCATCTCTTTTTAACGAAATTGGTCAGTTGGGTGAGAGGGTGTGCTGGTAGGAGCAGTGCGTAGTAGGGAACTAGACTCGGAGAGAGAGGTAGCGTACGGTGCCTGGTTGCCGGCACACTTCAGCTTCGATCCGAAACCATCCATTGCGGTATTCGGGGCTTCGGAAGTAACAGTCTTTCGCGACTCTTTGCAGACGTTCGCCGGTACTACGCTCCGGGATTGCTTCTAACGAGGACGACCCCGAAACACCAGTCCCTCTTTTGTCTCGTTAAAGATTGAAGTCCCTTTATTCCATTGGTGTTTGCGTGTATTAACGGAGCGACGTCACGAGACGATCGAGCTCTTCAATCGCATTCAAAAAAATGGATTAAAACGTGTCGTTGTTCGGTGAGACCTGCTGAGAAGATTCTATCATGGCGTTTTCCTTTGGGCCAGTTTTCCGTTACTGCCTCAGGCGGAAAAAATCCAAATTTGATGCCGTTTTCCTTTGGGCAGATTTTCACTGCCGGTGGCGCTCGAGAAACTTTTGCATATTCCATTGTTTTCAGTTTAGTATTGATGAGACGCGGTACATGCTCTATTGGTAAAATGAGCCTTGAACTCCCAGCGCTATTGCAGCACTAATGACTTGCCAACACGGCAATAATAATTCGAAACACGGCGCTTATAAAGTCCATCGAAAGACGATTTCATGGGGATATCGTTTCATAATTATCGTCTGCCCGAACGTCGGCGTGCTAAGTAGTGATGTAATCAGCGCGGAGCGATCGAGTAATCATCAGACATATTTATGTCCATTGAAAAAACGTAGGTGGCGTTGGTAAAGCCAAGGCCAGTTGAATATCCGCAAGGATCCCAAAAGTCGAAAAACAATACCAGCTATTTTCTACCTAAGTCTGACAAAAAAAGTGTTCCACTGAACAATGACTAAATAAGTCACTGTCATAGGAATGTTCCATTGAAATTTGCGATTGTCAATAATTTGTTTGATCCGGTATAAATTAGCGCTAATTTTCAAATCATTATTGCCGTGTTGGCAAGTCAGTAGTGCTGGCATTGCGCTGGGAGTTCAAGGCTCATTTTGCCAATAGAACACGCACCGCATCTCATCACTACTGAATTTAAACTCAAAGGAAAACGGCATCAAATTTGTTTTTTTTCGCCTGTTTTCCATTTTTAAGTCTGACAAATTTTTTCAATGCTTTAACGTTTTCCGTTTGCGAAAGCTACTGGTCAATATTTTTCAGTTATACAAAACGTTTCAGTCGTTTACGGTTTTTAGTATCACATAAATCGTGTTCAGATGTGTCATTCATTTGGGAATGCGACGATTGTAATTAGTTAAATTGATCCTAGGCGTTTTTCCTAATTAGAAAAGAAACATAAGCCATTCTAAATCGAAATTATAACGCGATAAAAAGCTTCACACTAATAACGACAATAACGGTGGTATGACAGCCATTACCATCAACCAGAACTTCCGTAGGTTAACGTAACTCCAGATCAGGGTTAATAAGCAAACTATACTTGTAAAACTAAGCTATAGATGGCGGGCTTGGATGTCTTGAAAGAAAACGCTGTTTACAAAAGCATAACCTACGTCCAGTTATAGGGAGCTGTATTATGATCCACTTATAGTATAGTATATAGTTTATAGTCAATAGTCAATAGTGGTGGTCGCGTTAACCAGGCCTCAATGGGAACTCCGCAGAAACTATAATCCGATATGCATTAGTAATGATGAAGCGCCCGACCTTAAATGAATGGTTTTCAATAATAGCCTGCCAGCCAGTCGGTGTATTCTTAATTCGAGAATACCTCGAGTCAGTAAATAATTAAAGTCTGAATTTAAAATGTAATTGAACTTCGTATTATGGGGATTGTCGGTTTCGTCTTAATACCCCAAGTTTAAAATCCTATTTTTAAACAATAAGCCTATATAGTAGGCGCAATCCCCCCATTCTCTTCGCCATTCTACGAAATATAAGTGAAAGAAAATAGATATAACAGAAAGTGAGACATGCAGTAAAGACAGAGCAGGCGACAATCATGTTATTCGTAATCATTGCATCTGAGCCGAAAAAAAGAAGAACAAGAGGTATAATTGGGGTAAAATTTCGCGTAAGAATACGAGCGTGAGTACCTTTTCCAACCAGGTTTGTGAGCTATGAAATCTACGATAATATCCAAGAAGCAAAAATATCATTTCTAACGCTTACTGCGAATGTCGCTTAAGTTTAAGTGGCTATTTTCTTCAGAATGATATTGACAAGTCGCGTAAATAAAGATTTTTGTATTAACTACGTGTGCTTGGGGATGGGGAGGGGATTTTATTGTCGTAGGCGCTAACATAGTGTAGTAAATATTTTTTTATTACGCTTAAGTAATATACGAGATGGCGAAACTGTTGGATTACATTTTAGTTTTTATAGGCATTGACTAAAGGCTCTTTCAGACGATCCAACTTTTTGATTCAGCTCGATGGGTCAAAAGTTGTATCAACTTGGCCAACTTTTGAAGGAAAAAGTGTAGTAAATCCTTCCTTTTCACACGACTAAACTTTTACCGCCAAATGTAACTTTTTAAGCGCCACCTACCTTGGCACTTACGAGATAACCCGCGAAAAAGGCTTTTTTGTAATTCATTTTGATTGGCTGAAGAAATGAAATTAAAAAGTTGGTGACTCAACTCATCCAGTGTCTATTCACACGATCCAACTAGTTGAGTCAATTCGAGTTGACCCATCAAGCTGAGTCAAAAAGTTGGATCGTCTGAAAGAGCCTTTACAAAACTAAATGAATCTTCTTAAACAGGCATACAAATGATGAGCGCAATAGCTAGGTTGGTTGTTCGCACATGCTATAGAAAAAGTATTACGTAAAAGTTTTTTTAAGAAGAAGGTATATCGCGATTAGGCGTGTTTTGAAACTAGTTTCATATTTTTATTGCGTTTTCGTAGTTATTTAAGAGGGATTAGTCACTTGAATAATCAGTTGTACAAAACCACAAAAATTTATTAATTGGTTTCCTGAATTCTTAGAAAATCATTAGTTATCACAATAATTTTTGTGGGTAATCAGCGGTAATCAGAAATCTCCGATAATCACAGGCAGTCACATGAAATCTTGATCTACCAGTAATCTTTTGTAATAACCTCGGTAATCACACATTTCGTGAAATAATCAAACAAAATTCATCGAGGAATTCGAAAATCCAAAATAGAAATCGTAATCAGTTGAAATAGAAATAATCACTGTATGCACCGAAGAATCCAGTGGTAAACACGGAATTCACCAAACATTCACCGGAATTCAAACAGAAATCGCAAGTAATCTGCGGCAATAACTTGAAATCAGTGTAAAGATTATGAAAATCACCAAAAATAATCACGGAAATCAAGGAATTTATTCAATGATCATCGGAATTCACATTAAAAATTCAGAAATCAGGAGAGAGTAAGGATGACGGTATAAACCCAAAAATTTTACCCCCCTTCTTTCCCCCTTTCAGGGGGGGGTAAAATTTTTTGGTTTATACCGACATCCCTGGGGTGGGGGGGGGGGAGATGGGGGGGAATTGATGACGTCACGTGATGGTGTTGCGGGGGAGGAGAGGGGGGAATTGATGACGTCACGTGATGGTGTTGGAGGGGGGGAATGGGGGTTGAATTGATGTTGTTGGCGGGAAATTTGAATTGTTGAGCCACCTGGTGGTGGTTTTCTTGATGACGTCACAGCTAATTTTTGATGACGTCAAGTGGCTGGTACCTGTAGGGATAGGCTTATGCTATTGTAGATCCTGGTAAGCTTATGCTATGGTAGATTCTGAAAGGTAGGCTTATGCTAGGTTATTCTAGGCTTATGCTAGTTGTAAAACAATCGGATTTTAAATCAAAAACATTTAATTAGCGTGATCCTGAAAGATGGGCTTATGCTAGGTTATTCTATGGAATATCTTGAAAGATAGGCTTATGCTAGGCTTATTCTATGTTAGATCCTGGGTGGTTTATGCAATTATAGATCTTGAAATATAGGTTTATGATAGGCTTATTCTATGGTAATCGTGAAAGATAGGCTTATGCTATTGTAGATCCTGAAAGATAGGCTTATGCTAGGTTATTCTATGGAATATCTTGAAAGATAGGCTTATGCTAGGCTTATTCTGTGTTAGATCCTGGGTGGTTTATGCAATTATAGATCTTGAAATTAGGTTTATGATAGGCTTATTCTATGGTAATCGTGAAAGATAGGCTTATGCTATATTAGATCATGAAAAAGATAGACTTATTATATGGTAGATCCTGGCAGGCTTATGCTGTATTAGATTCTTTGGTAAATGCTGCAAAAATATACTCTTATGCTAGGTTATTCTATGGTAGATCCTAGGCGTTTTACAATAGCTTCGTACATGCATTTTATAACTTGATCATTCAAAAGGTTGTAGTGAAATTTCATTAAACTAAATTTCTCGTTCAGTTTCCCTGTCTCGGCCTTTGTTAGAGTGAGGACGCTACCCTCGTTGAAAACTATATTCCCCTCCATAACGGTTACTTTTATTTTCAAGTTTAAGTAACGATAATTACCCAAGTCGCCAGTTTCCAACGCTGAAGAGATCCCCGTCCACTCCTCCATAAATTCCTTCAAAACGTCTTCCGAGATGCTAACAATGGTTCCTTTTTTTTTGTCAAAACTAGGCTTGGCTCGTATCACCCCGAAAACGGCATAACATTCATGCCCATAGTCGAACGAGTGCATTTGCGCAGTTTTCTTCAGAGTACGGGTTGATATTAACCTGAGGGTATATTGACTGATGCTTGTCTTTTTTTATTGTCCTTTATTGGCTACATACAAGGTGGTTTAGGACCTTAAAAGGGGGCGTGGCTAAAGCGTAACGAATGGAATTTATCCCCATCGGCTTTTTATTTATAGGTAAACACGACCAGACGCATTTTAATGACGTCACGTGTCTAAATCTTAGGCTTATGCTATAGTAATCCTTGAAGTATAGGCTTTTGCTAGGTTTATTCTTGGTAAATGCTGAAAATATAGTCTTATGCTAAGTTATTCTATGTTAGATCCTGGTAGGCGTATGCTAGGTTATTCTAGTTGTATAGGCGGAAGAATTAGAGTTTGTATTAGGTTTAGAACATCATTAATGAGCACGAAAATCTGATTTTTCATAGAAATATTACTACAGTTTTTTTCATTCGAATACTACCAGGAATGTATGTAGGGGTTGGAATGGCTAAGGTCAAATCCTAATCGGCGTGAAATGATCTTGGAAAGAACTGGCGTGGCTTAATTTACGCTAGTGACGTCATAACCTGACGTAAAAATCGTATTTACCACTTAAATTATTTTCATTCATTCATTGGCTGGCAAAAAAAATTGTTTGCTATAATTCTCCACCCTAGGTCCTCTGCCTAGGCTGGGAGAATCGAATATGAACGGTAACGGCGGCGAATCAGCGCATTTAACTTTAAAAAATCTATTTTTCAAATAATTTATGTATTATAATCATGTCTTAAACTGAAATATTTTAATATCTGTCACTTTGGGCATTCAATTTTGTTCTCTTATCATTTACTTTTTCTAGTCTTTGTCCACTAAAACATTTTTTTGTAAATTCTTTGTAGACTTAGGCCAAACTTCGCTACCGTTACCAACGCTTGTTTCTTATAATCACTGGGGTTTAGTTTGGAGTTCTGATTTATCTTTTGTAAAGAAGAATTGTCCCTATTATCGCTTGTAGAGGAATGAAACAAACAGCAATAGCTTTGTACGCGATCTTTGAAAACAATTTTCAACATTTTTTTGCCTATTTCTATAATTTTCGTTTCAAGCAGCGTGACTTCACACATGCTAAACTGAATTTCTTGCGTAACTATACCAGCAAATGAACCGAAACTTTCCAAAATTATTGATAACTTACCTTTTCGGAACAGAAACCGGGGGATATTATTTTACAAATGTCTTCTCCGATAATCGGCCGAAACTAGATTTTTCTGAACTAGTAAAATTTGTGTCTGTAGTTGGCGTTACAAAAAGATCGATTCTGTATTCTGCCAAACCTTGAGCACACAAAACTATTTTCACATCTCTGAAGCTTTACTTACCTTATCACTCCGCTATTATTTCCATTTTACTTCGGCGTATTAGCCCTGTGATCGAGCAAGCACGTAACCGTTTAAGCGTTAAATTTTTCCCGCTTGTTTGCGTTTTATAATGATCTTGTGGTTTTCAAAAGCAGCCTTTCGACAATTGCAACGCTCTTTAGTTAAAGGAAAGTTTCTGCTCCAATTTGTTTCTTATTTACGTGTAAAATAATGTTTAAAAATGGCGCCATGTAATTATCGACAATATTTAAGATGGTACGAGCAATTAACTTATCGCAAAGACGCTACGATTTAGCCCTTAGGGCCATACAATTTCGCCAGGTAGAAAGTTATGTATTACATATAACGGTTTTTAGCTACGCAGAATGGTTTAAGTTAATTGAGACCTATTCCTTCACAATTTTCATATCATAGTTATTATAAAAGTGTTTTATAACGCAAAGTTTTAGTATAGGAATGAGGGCATATTTTTATTTATTTTAGAACATATTGCATTCCGTGTTTATTCAAGTTTTGTTTATGATGAGCCATTTTCAGAACTAGATAATTTTATTCGACGTTTGCGAAGCGACAGGCATAGGGTTCCGCAGGAGTTTCGCGGCAGCAAATTTTATCCATTTTCAACCATCAGCAGTAGATCTTTATTTTTCGGAATTCGTTTCTCCATCCGTAGAACTACTGCTAACCAAACGTTTCCCATTGGATTCAAATGTGGGCAGACCACTTTTCGTATCCCTTATCGTCAAGGAAGGCCGTTACGACCCTGGCCTTGTCCGTAGTTCAACGCAAGGATCAACGAACTCCGAACCATAACGAAGATTTACTGCTGATGGTTCAAAACGCGTTTAATTTGTTGCCGAAAAACTATTGCGAAACCCTATGCTTTTCGTTTCGTAAGCGTGTAATAAAATGGTTGTTTGTACATGAGCGTATGCTGGACTATTAATTATTTTTGAAACAAAACTTCGTGTTTATTGCTACTTCTTCCTTAGTCCGTATTAAACATTTCTCATTAAATGAATTAAAAGTTGACAATTAAACGCCTCCACTGTTGGTCTGAAAACATCATGAAAATAATGTTATCATGGATAAATTTATTACATGCAACATAGTCATATTTATTTAAAATTTTCGACTAATATTCAAAAGCTGCAGTGTTTTTACCAAGTAAAAATGCGAGCCGAAATAACGACTCGTTATTTATAGCGCACGGACCAGGATGCTTTAGTGTCAATCTAGTTTGAATCTTTCATTAATTTGATTGGCGAATCCCTTACAAAATTATAAGCTGTAATTCATCTGCATACACGCTTTTTTATCGCTACCACGCTGTAATAGGTATACATTAAAGCAAGATTCCCACTCGACCGAAAAACCCGGCGGAAATCACACAGCCAACGGTAGAAATTTTAACTTATGCCGGCGTCCGGCGGTAGACCGTTCACACTACGACTGAATTTTCAGTATGGCGGTAGATATTTTTGGGTCACGTGACAGATTTGAGTAAGTAAAGTCTTCCTTATTAACATCTTATCTCTTTTTACTTTCGTAAGTTAATTTTTCTTTCTTGGTGGTATCTTTCCAATAAGCCTTGGTCAACCACAAAAAAATGGCGGCTATCAATCGATCTCGCGTGTGCGTGCGCTCTTGAAATTTATGACGTTGTCAGTGGGATAATTTCATTGGCTGAGACACCGGCGTAACGCCGAACACGACCGAAAAATATAACACACATTTTCGCCCGACAGAACGGTAATTCCGTCGGACTCGGCGTAAAGATTTTTCGGTCGAACCCCTTTCTGCCGGGTTTTCGTCGTGTTTTCCGTCGAGGGGAATCTAGCTTAAAGTGTTAGTGCCACGTTTTTTTGAAAAGTGGCTAATTTTTTTTTTAAAACATCAATTGGGTTATAATAACAGTAGATCCAAAGTAAAAAGTCTTATAGAAATTTATTCATTTTGTAATATGAAAAAGATAATTGATACTTCAACATACCTCATTAAGACGGAATAAAATTATAAATATACCCCTGGTGACGTCATAAAGAGGTTGACCAGCGCGAGACAGATTTCATTACGAGAGCTAAGCCTAGTTTTTAAACATCGCGCGCGAGACAGATTTCATTACTAGAGCTAAGCCTAGATTTAAACATCGCGCGCGCGTCAAATTCGATGACTTAAAGGCGCCACCTATCAATAAAAGAATAGGACTTGCGGAGTCGCGCGTGCCGCGTGCTCACGCGCGCTCGAATCGTGACGTCACCAGGGGTACCGCAAAATTTAACTGTCAAAATAGTTTGAAAAATTCTGCGAGTAGGTTCCGAAAGCCGGGGTTAATAATATTTGAAAATTATAGTGCATTACATAAATAGATATTCTAATTCAGAAAGATTTGATCTTTCAGATGGGAATAAAACCTTTTAGTTTTAAAAATAGCGATTTTTGGTGACTCTAACACTTTAAGGTTAAATTCTCCGCAGCTGAAAAAACGGAAAAAATTTCACCGCAATTCTAGAACTGCAAATTTTCTGATTATTATTAACTGTCTATACTGGCAGAAATATGCAGCGCGATTCTGCAAAAGTTATGGGAAAGTTGAAATCAGCTGCCAATTTAAAACTGTAAATACACATTTATAGACATATTGCAGGTATTCAAAAGTATAAATTCTACTTCCAGCTTTTTTTAAAACTGCAATTGTACATTATAGATATTTTAAAGTTTATCGAAAATAGTTTTTTTCGGCGTCTGCAAAATCGTTGCAGAAGTAGAAAAAATTAAAATAAGAGCATATGATAGCCTCTATATTCAACTGCTGTGGAAATTTTCTAGAGATTAAACATGTTTGCGAATGTCGCGCCGAAATTTTAAGTTTTAAACTGTTTTTAGAAATTTTATCTATATAAAATAAAAATAAAATAATCCTGAAAAACTAATATATAGGTCTAAAATAACCAAATATACCAATGTAAAAAATATATGTAACTTAAAATAGATAACAGCTAAAACACCTTTGCTGTTTTAAGATAAATCAGAAAATGTAAATATCAAAAATGGACACGTGACGAAAGGGTATCGTGTCTCTTCCTAATATGGGCTTGAGAGCTCACTCTCCAACGCGAGAAGTTCCCTTATTTTTACCTTGCCATTAAGTTGCAAAGTTTATTGTACCGAAGCAATTTTTACCTCTCCGAGTGACGATGACGTCACGGAGAGGTTTTACCACTGGACGAGTGGGTGTGTGTGTGTTTGGTTGGTGAGCAACATAAAACCTCACACTAACT